>JAXGGA010016950.1:0-25500 GCA_038373865.1 Uloborus plumipes | reverse complement strand
TCCTCGATGCACTAGAATTCACATAGGCGGGGTTTTGAAATTTTTAAAAAATCCAAAAAGCTCAACATTCAAAGTTTTTGTCTCAAAATGGCCATTTTCTTTTAATTTTGAATAGCTAGAGTAATAGAGGTAAGCCTTTGCGCATACAAATTGATAAAATTTAACACATTTAAATATGAGTATTTTCCAACAAAGATTACGATTAACAAAATGAATTATCAATTTAAGGCTCACCTATTTCATTTTAACATGAAACAAGTAAAAACAATTACTGCCACAATTATTTGTATTCAACACTATTTGAACCACTATGTTGTATTAACAATCACCCGGCAACGCCGGGTAATAAGCTAGTAGTAAAATATTTTTTGGCACAAATCATAAACAAAAATGTTTTATTTTACGTCCGGAAAAAAATCGTTACAGCTATGAAACATGCAATCATTATAGCGAAGTGTTTTGAATTTATTTGCTTAAAAAATAATCATGGAAAAACAAACTTTGACTTGTAAATCATGAGTCTGACTACAGTCGAGGGCCCCGGACTATTATCTACAAAAGTGACGCTGACTTGCAAACAAACCAACAAATCAATGACCCGACTTCGCACTTATTTGTCAAACAATGCTTTCCTGCCGATGATAAGAGAAACAAAGTTTAAACTGTAATGAAAAATTGATTTTGATTTTATGAGAGCTATAATGCTTTTTCCCACTTTAATTTAATGCCACAATCTCTCATGATGTGTCGACATTTTAAATACACTGTAAAAAATGAATGTTGTTTTTACAGTATGATACAGCTAATTTTATAGTAATAAACTAAAAATCGCTTCTTTTACAGTAATAAACTGTAAAATTTCTATTTTTACAGTACTAAAGTGTAAAATTACTAATTTAACAGTTTATTACAGTGAATTTTACAGTTGTAAACTAGAACCACTGTTGCCAGTATTATACAGTTTTTTTACAGAATAATACAGCTAAATTTTACGGCAATAAACTAACATTGCTAACTTTATAGTAAGAAACTGTACAATTGCTTGTTTTACAGTTTATTACTGTGAATTTTACAGTATAATACTGGCAGGATTTCGGCTGCCAGTATTATACTATAAAAACAACAGTTCATATTTTGCAGTATACCTGAACATTATAGGCTGGTTTTGACACATTTATTTTCCCTCAACTTCATCATATTTTGGCGGATTTGCCTTGTTATAAATAATGCAATTGCAAAAGCCCCCAAGGCATCAAGGCTCTTGAAGTATTCTTAAGTGGCACATGAAAACACATGTGATTTAGGTTTGATTTAGGCCCCCACAAATGCATTGCCCCAAAATGCGCGATTCTGCCACTGCTGGATGACCATCGTCGTTCTTAAAAAGAAAGGAACTGTAGTGCAACAAAGAGATGGCTCGAAAAAATATATACAAGTATCGTTAACTTTTTCTTATCTAGTTGCCATTAGTTTCATTTTTCAAACAATCAATGCCATGAACCATATGGCGGAATTTTTTCTTATCACAACAGGTTGCCAATGGTTTAGGACAGGGGTTCCCAAACTTTTTTGCTCCGTGAACCCCTTGCCTACTTTTTGAATTTCCCGTGGATCCCCTGCCTTGGGGTAATTCCAAATTTAATCAGGAATCGTAATAATATAGCTCAGACATTGTAAAACCGGAAATTAAATGGTTAAATTCCATTTATTGATGTTCTAAAACAACCATCAGATGATAACTTTCTAAAACATTCAGTTTGACAGTTTTACTGCAGAGTAAAAAAATTAAAATTTAAGTGAAAAGAAAACAGATGAAGAGAAAAACGTAACATTTTGTTGCATACTTCCATAAAAATAATGGCACAAAACTTAAATCAGCTAATATTCTTACATGGAATTGGTGTACAAGGAAAAAAACGAAGACTGTTTTAAGTGGGGCAAAGTGAATTCGGTGCATCAACAAAAAGACCCCTATTTGCATCTTGCGGACCCCATTTTTTTCTTCATTCATATGGACCCCTTCCAAACTCCGAGGGACTTCTAAGGGTCCCTGTGGACCGCTTTGAGAACCACTGATTTAGGAGGAATTATGACCCATTTTTTGCATCACCTCACTTATTCCTAAAAAATGGCATCAATAAAATAATAAGCAGAAACTTTACTCATTAATGAAACTCAATTTATAAGAACAATACTAGCTGCGTAGCCCGGCGTTGCACGGGCTGTAATGTAGTGAAGGCAGTTTGAAAAAACTACTCGCCACCAAGGCGGCTCGCCTTTAAAGAAATGAGGAAAGTTTAAACAGTTTACTCGCCGTCAAGGCGGCTCGCCTTTACAGTAGCGAGGAAAGTTTCAATTCACTACTCGCCGCAAAGGCGGCTCGCCTTTAAAGTACCAAGGAAAAGTTTAATAAACTACTCCCCGCTAAAGCGGCTCGCTAAAAAGCTTTCCTGCAACAAAGAATCAATCGAATTATTTGCACATGCTTCCTCAAAAATAAAGACGATGTCAAGTAGCGCATACTTAGCACTCTCCCTAAATTACAAATAAAATTCCTTTCCAAAAACAATTATTTCCAAACCGCTTTCTTCCGGTAAAATTAATTGCAAAATTCTAAATGAAAAAGTTCTTTTCATATTTGGATCGAAGCCAGAAAAAGTCCCTTCTAAAAACAGCAATTGCAGTTTTATTTAAAAACACATTTTCAAAATGGTACCTGAGAAAAAATATGTCATTAATAATTAGAATAAAAACAATTGTTAGAACTTTGTTATAACACGTATTCAAAATGACAATGAAAAAAATAACACTCTTTCATTTTAAAAAGTTCAACTTAATTAACGTTTTAATTCAAAATCGCAACGGAAAGAAATAAATATCTTGGAATTTTAAATCGTTCAATAATTTAATTAACGTTTTAATTCAAAATGGCAACTGTAAGAAAAAATGTCTTGGAAGTTTAATCATTAATTAGGCTTAATCGCTTTAAATTTGACTACTTATGGATCGCAGCCAGAAAAAGTCCCTTCTAAAAACAGCAATTGCAATTTTATTTAAAAACACATTTTCAAAATGGTACCTGAGAAAAAATATGTCATTAATAATTAGAATAAAAACAATTGTTAGAACTTTGTTATAACACGTATTTAAAATGACAATGGAAAAAAATAACACTCTTTCATTTTAAAAAGTTCAATTTAATTAACGTTTTAATTTAGGGCCGAATTCAAGTGAAACACCATTGCAGTCGCTTCGTGGCGATCGCATATTGCAACCGCTACTGTAAGTCGAATTCAAGTGAATTCGTTTCACTTGAATCCAAATTTTGGAATTTGCGATTGCATTGGTGAGTTGCGATCGTCCGTGTTTCACTTGAATTCCTGCCTTAAAATCGCAACGGAAAGAAATAAATATCTTGGAATTTTAAATAGTTCAATAATTTAATTAACGTTTTAATTCAAAATGGCAACGGTAAGAAAAAATGTCTTGGAAGTTTAATCATTTATTAGGCTTAATCGCTTTAAATTTGAATACTTATTAATTGATATCTTCGCTAATTAAAATCGTATAATCATATAGATTGAAACTAATGAAGCCTGAAAAATTACCTATCTATCGGTACCTGGTTCTACTTTCAGTTCATTGGCGTTCAGGAGAAATAAGCGTGACATAGATAGTTAGAAAGATACTCAGTTTTTAATATAAGTAGATACAATCAGTTTATCAGTTTATACATTTGATAAGTTCTGAGCTGAAAATATAATTGAAAGAGTATGAAAATGTTTCTTTTAATCGCTTTAAAAAAGCTATACAATCCAAAAAAAAATGTATCCCATTTAAGTACTTCGTGAAGCACAGTAGAGCGAAATTAATGAAGATTTTCAGGCAATCTTCTTACACCATTAGCACGACCTCGTTGTCATGGCAACTACCTGACGTAGGGACACTGAAATTCGTGAGAGGGCGCTGGCATTCTCAGCCGACATCGTCATTTCGCAAACATAACGAAGAGCTGCTGTTTTGATAAGAAGAGGCTGAGGGAATGCATCCGTAAATAGTGAATGAGGTGCGGAATTTGGAATTCTAATTAGAATGCGATTTTCAGGTGTGCTGAGAACATTAAGAGTTTTCTTGCTGCTATTTTTCTGCATTTATTTTTATTATCTTATTTTCTTTTGCTTGTTTCATTTCATTTATTTATTTGATGTTTATTCGAGTTACCGATTTTTTCATTATTTATTTATTTTCTCATACATAGAGTTGAGGATTGTATTAACTTTAAATGTGAACACAACATAACTTTTCCAACCAAAAAACAAAAAACTAACCTAGCAAAACAATTTAATAGTTTTTGCTTCATTATCAAGTATAATTTTGCCCATGTTCGATGTTTTTTTCTGTTTGGAGAATTACGTTCAGTGATGTTCGATTTGGAGAATCATGTTCAGAAATCACTGATGGTCAGTGGGTGATTAATGGGGAATTGGGAACGAAACATCAATCTGCACTTCTAGTTCATTCTGTCAGCAATCTTTGATGTTGCAGAAGTATTACGAAACGAATGCAGAACCTCAAATTCGGAAGTAGCAGGTTTATTGAAAACTGCACTACACACTCAACTGAAAAAAAAACTGCAAAGCCATCTTTAGAGAAAGCCGAAGTTTGAAGAAAGCGCACATTCAATTTTTAAAAACGCGGTTACTCATCTCCCGCATTTTTTTTTTTTTTTTTTTTTTTTTTGCCCCTACCTGCCGCACACATCGAGCAATGCCGCACCCTCTCAAAAGCACCGGAGCACCGCCTCCCCCCACGCAAAAAACACTCGAAAAAACAAGTCCCCCTAAGAACTTTAAAGAAGCAGTTTGTGCCATGACCCCCTCTCCATCGAGAGCACTCCTGGATATTGGATACAGTATTAAACTCGATTTGTTCTGAATTTGCTTTCAGATAAAATGAAAACAATGCAACAGAGTAACAATAAAATAGTATTTTATGATCAAATACAGAGTGCGGGATTTAGGAGGGTGCGAGCCCGGCGTTTGGCATCTTGGCTCCTGCTGTAACTTCTGGAAGCGGCAAAGTCACCCTCTTTCTGTCGGTTTTTTTTTTTTTTTTTTTTTTTTTTTTTTTTTTTTTTTTTTTTTTTTTTGAACTTGAAACTTGATGTACAAACTTGAAGGAAAATGGGAAGGGCTGACTTTATGGCAATTTAAAACGTGCATTAAATGTAATTAACACCCTTTAATTGCAGTTGTTAATTTTAGTAATAACAAATTTGTTTGCGACATAGTCTTGTTTCCGTAACAGAGTAAGAATCAACTAGAAAAGTGGATCACAGCATAACGTCAAAACATTAGTGCATAGTTAATTGCTGTTTTAAACTCGAAATATCCATTAATTCATATAATCTAATTTTTCATTTATTTATTTACTTTTTTTTTTTTTTACGGAAAGAGAATTATTACACTTTTTTCTTATTTTTAATTCCGGGATACCGTGGTATTTAGTTTTTTCAACACAGTAGATTTGTGATTAGAAAGAAATTTCAAACAAAATGAAATTTATGAGTTGTTGAATTTCCGGCAAAACCCGAACATAGGATCTTCAGGAAGAGGGAGGAAAAAAACAAATAAATCCAGATCAATTCAGCGAATCTCCCGGGGCAAATGGTGCCAAAACTCATTTTATGTGTCAAAGAGCACGCGAAGAGCAGCTATATATAAGCTAAGAAAAACAGGGAAGAGTGATTATGGGTGAAAAGCCGATGTCAAGGGGATTTCACGATGATTACGAAGTTCATAGTTTAGGGGTTTTGTTTCGATCCGCAGAGGGAAATTTAGGCGTTTGGAGATGATGAGTGGGGAAATTCTTTTTACTTATAACATTTAGATACAAGGTACTGTCATCTCCGTTTAATCGGGTAACGGATAAACGAATACCCCGCTTATACGAATAAAACATCTTGGAACCGTGTCATAGACGCAGTTTTCAGTATACATAGTGACTTCACAGTATAAAAAAATACATTAATTATGAAATATATTTAAATGTATTAATTTAAAAGAGAGTGAAGAAAAGTAACTAAGCCGACGATACTCTAAAACAGCGTACATAACCTCTGTTTTGTAGCGGGGTGGGGGGGTTGTGGGTGGGGGGCATATATATGAGATGACAGTTATCTGACACGGATCAAACGTTTGAAGTAAATGAAAATTAATGTTATTTTATTTGATAATGTCAACCGAGTTCATGAGAAAAACGCTCCTTATAAGATCCTAACGAAACTTTACTTGATAACGAAAACCGAAAGAGTGTTTATTCAGGCTATACATGAACAATAAGTTAATATTTGGCGATTAAGAAGTTTTTTACTGTATCTTACAAAACTTAAGTGAGTATCATACGGTTCATAAATGGCAGGCTGAATATAACTTGTTAAAAATTTTCATGGTGTCATAATGTGAAACGGATATATTTCATCATTTTATTTGAAATAAAAGACAAAATGCTTGTGTTGTAGTTTTTTTTTTTTTTTTTAATGTAGTGACACTTATTTCTTAAAACTAATTTTTTCTAGCTGACTAATTTCTTCAAAGGTCTTTATTGGCTACTTCTGATCGGTATATAATGGCAGTTCAGTTAAAATCAAGTCCAACCATAGAAATGCTGATATAAATACCAGCATAAGGAGGGAAAAACGGACAGGCAAATGTTCCAACGACACACACACACACACACAAAAAAAAAAAACCTACTTTCAATTAGTAGTAAAAGTATCTTCCCTTATTTTAATGAAAAAATAGGCTATTTATTTAATTATTCAGTAAAATAATGAAAAAATAAACAGGAAAATATTTTTCTTCCCAACGTGTGCTTTTTTACAATGTCTTTATTTTGCTTAAATTTATCATAAAACAAATTTGATCGTTTTTCGTTTTAAAAAGGATGCCAAAATCGGAAGTGTTAGTGGACTCAGAAGACTCTTCGCTCAGATATTAAAAAACCTTGTTTGTACATTCAGAGATCGCGACGAACGTTCCTTAAGCAATAAAAAAAAGGTAATAATGATGAACAGTTTTATATTTCAACTAGAACAACAATTAATTACATTTCATCCTCGTTTTTGGAAATAATTCTCATTTTTCTTCGGGAATTTTTAGAGGTCATTTTAAAAAAGCAGTTTCAACGAAAAGAATTTAAGTGATTTGAAGTCAACGCTTTCTCAGAACACAACGAGCGAAAAACATACTAACCACGATTTGGTAGAGTTTTTTTCTTTTCTTTTTTTTGGCAATTGCATGATTTTAAATTTTTTAATTTCAAATTTGATCAATGCTTTCAACGGGAGGTTTAGATAAAACAAATTAAAAATGAACAACTGTTTACATCATTTGAAAATATTAACTCATCAAATTAAAGATTCACCGCCCATACAGTGGGATATATCATAATGTCCCTCTCAATTTAAGCAGAGTTTGAACAACGGAAATAAAGTAAAAGTTTAGGTAAAAATGTGCCAAGCTTTAACTTCCTTGCTTGAACTTTAAGTTATTAATTTATTTAAAAATTATTCTTTTCATTAGCAGGGCTAGATTAACACGTGAAGTTAGGGGAAGCTCTATTTCATTTTGAGGCCCCCTGCTGTTTGAGACGAGGGAGGGGGGGGGGGGTATTTCTATACTCTTGAGACATTGAAACAAATCTAAGAGCTGCCCAAACAGAATTAAGATTAAAGTATGTCCCCTTCCTCCACTAATATGTAAAATTTTCATACATGATACAGGGTTGTATTGCAATTCTATGATTCGATGTTAGATTTATTACTTCACAGAATTAATAAATCATAATAAAAGTACATTGTAAAAAAGTTGAGTCAAATCCTACATTTAACAATAGTTTGTGGTGGGATTAATGTTTTATGACATGTGTTTTCGCTTTAAAACTTTCCAGAACATTTTTATTGAACCAGTTCTAATGTTTACAATTACCTTTAGCTATGCATTTAAAAGCAGAAACTAGAATTTTAAATCTTAAGTTTTCGGTCATTTTTGGGCCCCCTGAAAATGTTTTAGGGGAAGCTCAAGTTTCCCGTGCTTTTTGGGTAATCAAATCAGGCCCTGATTATTAGTTGTTCTCCCCATTACCAAACATTTCCCGAGCAACAACACGGGCACGCGTCCGAAATTGCTTTTTTTTTTTTTTGAAGAGCAAAGTATCTTTCACGGCATTATTCATCGCTTTCAAGGATTTCCCTTGTTGAAAAGTCAACGAACGGTCTCAGCACTGGATGAAACATCCGTCATTCTGCTAGAACGGGCTGAACAATCTTGTTTCTCTCTCCATCGCTAAGACATTCTTAACCAAAAAAAAAAAGGATCTGAGAAAAAAATCCTTTGTTTGGAGCTCCTGCTCTTTATTATAAGTCGCAGCTTTACCTGCAATTGCGACATAAAAATAATATGTGAAATAGAATTATATACAGCAATTGCAACAACTTCATTTCTGACTTTTTTCGTTTTGGTGGCATTTTTACTGTTCAGCTGCTAACCTGAGAAGTAGTATACATTAGTACAATTCGCTCCTAAAAATTTTATCCAAATTTCATTGAAAATCAGTGTACTATATTTTAACAGAGAATTGAAACGTATTGTATTCGTGACAGATGGAAGTACCGGTAAGTCACTAATAAGTGATGGGAACTGTTATCCCGCAAAAGAATACATACTGTACTCGGTTTCTAGGGTTTCGTTATTCCAAATCAATATTCTGAGCAACACTATTTTTTCTGAATTTTTTAAAAGAAAAAAAAAATGCATCTAAACGAAAACGGCAATGAAATGATGTCACACAGAAGTCCTCCAACGCGGTTCCAGTCCAAAAGAATTCGTCTGAGATCGAAAATGATAAAATACCAGAGGGTTGCCATCGGGAGTTAACTTTCCACAAAATATCGTAGTGACAGGCCCTTTTTTACGTGTGGAGCATCTCAACGAGCTGCGGTAGATTGGTTTCGATCGCAGAGAGAAGGGTTGGCGTGGGCGGGTCATAAATCTCATTTCGATATTGAGCGGGAATCGGCCGAACGGCCTTTTAGCCGTGACTGTATTCAGAACTACCGTAATCATTCCGGATACTTTCAGTTGACCCTTTGCAAGACGATATTTTATCTTTTTGGAGCGATATTTAAAACTATTTGGATGAAGATTGGTTGAAGAAAAGAAATTCATATAGACCAGGTCTTTAGCAGACAACCATTTAGGGTAACTTGGAAACTTGTTGTGTAACTTTGCTCCACTTCATATCAGCACATGCAAATACAGCTTCAAATGAATCGGTACTAAGTTCAATGCTCTACTCTGCTGACAAGATAATGATATCCTTTCTATTTCACAAAATGAGTTGGCAATATTTTACGCAGATGATTATATAAGCCAAAGGTTCTCACCTTGGGGGCACAGAAGAATTTAAGGGGAGGCGCGAATGTGTAAGAATATAGAATAAAAGTGAAACTAACAATAATACTTGCTAAGCATGGGGTGACAAATATGTGGTGTACATTTTCGACATTAGCGCTTATTTTTGCGATTTTTGGGGCGATCTTCATTCATATTTATGTTCACACTCATTTTCCTTGGTAATCTCGACGGACGGAAAAATTGGATCACTGCAGTAATTGTTCCTATAACTGAATACATGCTACAACGTTTGTGGCAGGAGTTTGAGTACGGATTTCATGGTCGTTTAGGCATGAGGAGGAGGTAGGAGAGCATATCTTTAAAATGATTGAAGAACAAAAAAAATAGTTTTTGCACTAACTTTACTCTAAACGATATACACATTAGAAACTCCATTACTTTTCGAATCACCCAGTAGCTCTAATAAAGATTTACTAAAGTATCTTTACAAAGAAATGCAGATACATCCCGTTACAAAGGACACCAATACAACGAAATATCCGTTTTAATGAAATAAATTTTCAGCATTGATTTAATTTCTATCACACATTGCTTGAATTCCATTACCACGAAATTCCTGTTAACACGAGCAAAATTTGGGGTCCCTTGAAGTTCGTTCTGTATATTCCTCACAAGATTTTCAAATTATTCGAATGCGCCAAATAAATGCCCAACAATGACACTTCAGAATAGAATCGAGCCTCGAAAATCAATTTCTGCCAACAGCGCGTTTGATTTCCAATGCCATTTAAATTCATACAAAGTTTCAAGGACTGATCACGCCCCAATCTCCGTCTCGCAGGCAGCACAGTTCGGGGAAGGGGCAGATTCCCACAGACACCGATGCTGCGCCCCGTTGCAGGGGCATCTCCATGATCCCCGTCCGATCGATAACGATGAAACTAGCGGCCAGACGAGGAACGACCCTCCACCAGCGCTCATCCCGCGATGAATCAGACGACCACGGGTTTTGGGTAACAGAGAAATAGATTCAAATTTAAGAACTACTTGCATTTGAAGAAAAGAAAAAAAAAGTAATGGCATTCTAAACACAGTAAAGCGTAAGAAAAAGCGTTCTAATCGAGGAACTAATTGAGGCCCTACACTGCAAAAAATGAACTGTTGTTTTTACAGTATAATTCTGACAGCCGTGGTTCCAATTTAAAACTGTAAAATGCACAGTAATAAACTAAAGCCAGCAATTTTAGTTGCTTACTGTAAATTAAGAAATTTTACAGTTTATATTGCCGTTAAATTTAGCTGCATTATACTCTAAAAGGAAAAAAAAAACAAACAGTATAATACTGGCAGCAGCAGAGGTTCCAGTTTAAAACTGTAAAATGCACAGTAATAAACTAAAATTAGCTATTTTAATTCATTACTGTAAAATTGGCAATTTTACAGTTTAGTACTGTAAAGTTAGCAATTTTAGTTTATTATTGTAAAATTAGCAATTTTTAGTTTATTACTGTAAAATTATCTGTATTATACCGCAAATAATATTCATTTTTTACAGCGTAGATAGTTCGGATTTCCGAAAATAACCAATAAAAAAACATTTAAGAAAATAATACGCCATTGAACCAAAGCAAGTAGTTAAACAATATGTGTGTACATGAGATACAGTGCAGTACATGATGCGATAATATATAAATTAATTTTTTTAATAAAATGTAACAAAAATTAACCCTCACTGTTTACTGCACAGATAGGAAAAATGAAAAATATTTGCAGTACTGTATGTACACAGTGAGGAATTATTGTACAGCAATTAAACAAAGGAAATTAAACGAACTTCTGGAAAATACACCGACTACATACAAATAAACTTGAATTAACCCTACACTGCATGATTTTTTATTTTTCGTAGAAAAAAATATATGTGTTTGTCAATGTAATAAGAAAACATGGAAAATTATTTAAAAAAAATTAACTCTAAATTTTCACCTCTTTTTAATTAAAAATAGTTTTGTTGCCAAATGGCTACACCATGCATTCAACAGATAAAAATGATTTTAAATGATAGTCTTGAAATTAGTTCTTTTTTGTAAAAAAATAGAGGAATTGAACATTTGGTGCAATGTACTCTTGTAATCCTTTACATTTTGACATTTTACATTATTTTTTATATGTACTTGTACTTTCCGATGATCAATTATGCCAAATCTGATGTCTTTTGGAGGCTCTCTCGCGCAAGCTTTCTTTCTTTTCTCTTTGTTTTTGGTTTGTAACTAGTTCCTCTGTAGCTAATGGTCCCTTTTTAATACGCTTTATTAATTTCACATGTGGGTTTGTTTGTATGTATGCATGTATGTATGTAACTCTGAATAAAAGATAAAATTTACGTTCTTTGCAAATATAAAAGTAATATATTTAATATTATTTTTAATACTGAAGGCTAAACTGTATTGCATATTGATGTATTATAAGTGCATGTAAACTTAAGTGCGGATATTCAGTAGTTTTGAAAATCATAGGGAAACCCGTTATGATCACAGCGCATTCCAATGTAAAAGCGTATTTTTTAATTTTTTTCAAAACTATATTTTAAAATTATTAATGACTTTACTTGTCCGTGTAAGCACAACATTTGTGCTAACTGAAATTTAAAATGAACACGTTTTGAAGGCTTTTTCCTATTAATTTTTTGTTTGTTCACTCTGTTAAACATCAACTAAGCATTGATAATTGCGAGGTCTTATAAACGGTAGAATAGCAGAAAGTACCACTTTTGGGTCCGCATGATTATATTATACCTTCCAAAAAGAGAAAGAAGCTAGCGCGAAACATAAACAAAGCACATACTTCATGAACTATAGAGATGAATCGAAGTGTTCTCTGGATGCTTACTGCATAATGTTGCCAAATGGCTACAGACGTATATTATGTCCTAGATTTTTTCCAAATAATTATTTTGATGTAAAGCGCATCTTAAACGAAAGATAAATGTTTATTTTATTCATGTTATTTTTTTAAAAGACAAAGAAAAATATTTCATTGTAAAAAATAATTTCAAAACTTGGTAGTTTGAGTGATTTTAAAAGCTATCCATATGGATTCATTTAAGAGCATGTAACTGACCAGTGCTGCCATGTATGGAGGATAAATGGTGATAATTGCTTTAAATATACCCAATACTTGCTTTTTATGCATTGAGTTGCCTTATGACTACATTCTGCTATTCATAAGGAGGACAAATTGTCCATGTATCCAATTGGCAACACCATGCAGTGTAGGGTTAATTTCTATCAGAGAAAACTGGCCTTTTTTCCATTTTAAACCACTGACTTTCGACTGAGAGAGCTTTAAAATGTGGGTTCAGATTTTTGACGTTGTACTCTTCGTAAAATTAAATGGAAAGAATCCAAGAAATAATATTGCTACAAAATAATTGCTTCGTTAAAATACGTAAGCGCGAAATTGTTTACACAAAAACTCTACTATAATAAAAAAATGTAGGGGGCGGGGATTTTTCTGCGAAATATCTACACAGGTCATGTTCATCCGGAAAAAAAAAAAAAAAATTGCGGTAGGAAAATTAGCACAATCGCTCAATTCAAAATGTATGTTGCTGTTCTGATATGTTAACCTCTGACCTTGACACTGCCTACCTCTTTTGCGGATAATGGGGAAGGGTAATTGAAGTTGAATTGGGCTGGGTGACTTTTGTAGGCATTTTGCAAAAATATTAAAGCACAAATCTGTACCTCAGAACCAGACTAACGTAAGTCCATTTTCGTCATTTTTCGGTAGAGGGGAAAAACGATTGTCGAATACATCGTTTTTCCCCTCTACTGAAAAATGACGAAAATGGACTTACGTTAGTCTGGTTCTGAGGTACAGAAATATGAATATACTTTCCTATTACCGCCAAAATAGGTAAATATTGTTAATGTCGGCCTTCAATTTACCAGAACAGCACTATAATGGATTTAAATTCGCCTTCTGAGTCGGTATAGCAAACGGCATAGATTTCAATCTCAAAATGACTATATAGTATATTGCCATCAGGAGAGTATAAAACTGAACTATTTATAGTAATATCAGGGACGTCATTTCAAGGTTTTCCCGGGGGGGGGGGGCAAAGGGTCCAAACACAATGCAATTTATTGGAAAACATAAAAAACCACGCCTACTTATATGTAAATACATTGATTTCTCAAAGTCAGGGGGAGAGCAATTGACCCCCTTACCCCCCTAAATGACGGGCGGGCCTGAGTAGTATCAAAAAATTTAAAAAATGATAAGTTGTAAGCAAGCCATGCTTTTTTTTTTTTTTTTTTTTTTTAAATCGTATTGAGGAAATTTTGAAGTTATTTATAGAGCTCATATGTATTTGTCACAGAATAATTTTTAGGACTATAGACATAACTTTTTTTCACTGTGAAAATTTAATGCGCATCATTAAAGATTTTTCAAAAACTCATTTCATTAATTTCATTTATTCAAGTAATTAGAGAAAAATGAATATTTTCTGCCATTTATCTGGCTCAATTACAGATATGAGAAGTTTTTCAACCATTTTTTATGCGCGTAATCCAACTTGGATCACTACTGATTTGTCGAATCAGGAATTGATCCAATTCGATCTCACAAACTTCAAAGTTATAGCATACCTCGATCTTAAAAAAAAATCTTAACAAATTAGTACCTCCTTCATGAATGGAATTAAAATTTACCTGAAAGCCAGCTAGTGCTGCCTTGTATCTACTATTGAAAGAACTAAGAGTTGATTTATAATCTAGAGAAAAAAAATTAAGCTGTCTTATGAGATCCCGTGTCCCTTGGCACGCTAGTTTTCGTATTAACACCTCTGTCAAAAAAAAAAAGAGAGAAAAGTAATGAAAAAAAAGAAAAAGGGAAAAAATTGCAATCCCACCCCTTTCCAAGAACAATATAAATTCAACATTCCTCCAAATATTTCCCTCCTACGCATTCAGTACACACCTTTCTTAAAATGGATTTGTCCTGTAACCTGATATACCTCTTCACTGCAGCTCTCCGTCTCTTCTAGAATGTATTTCTCGAGTTTCTTTGCCTTTTCTTTATTACTTAGAGAAAAGTATTTTTTTCCTCTCTACTTTACTTTTATATATTCCAGGGGAAGCATTCCTCAGTAAATGGAAAAGACATTTGATAGGACATGTACACATGAGGAATGGCCGCGAACTTCGATTCGATTACAAATAATCGTAATCGATTGATAATGATTCTATAGAATACGAATCCCAGCAATAAAAGTTCGTCGGTAATAAGTGTTCCCCCCCCCCCTCCCAACACTAAAATAGCTTCTCCTCCCAACACTAAAATAACTTCGATTACAGAGTAGAAAATTATTTTTGATTGAAAAATATAATGCTAATTATTTTCAATTAAAAAAAAAATTGAAAAACAACTTTAAGAAAAACTAATAAATGAGACATAAATAATTCCATTTATTTGTTAGGTTTAGAGTTCGTTTAGTGAAAATTAAAGCTTTGCTTTTCAATAACTTAGAAGTTTAATCACTTGTTGAAATCGTAGCGACGTTAACCTAACAGCACTGCAGATTGTTTAATACAAACTTGTTTATCGAGAAAAAGTTCTGAAAACATACTTGTATACGCAAATAGAATATAATCAATACATAAGAATTTTTATAGATACATTTTATTAATGCAAAACGCTTGAAAAGTATAATCAAGCGCGATCTCTTAATGAAATAAAAAAATTCCTTATTTTCTGTAATTTTGGGCAGAATTGGTATTTTTGCCACAAAAAAAAAAAAAAAAAAAAAAAAAAACTGAAAGAGCAAGGTCGAAAACATGGGGGTGTATAACTCTTTTTCCTTAATTTTTACTCCCCCATTTTTACTTCCTTTAAGTAGTAAAGGAAATATTGTGATTGCGAAAAAAAAAAAAAAAAATCTGGTATGGACCCCACACTACTTCCTTTTACGTGTTAATTTCTTAGTAGTTAGTTGCCTTAAGTGTTAAAAAAAAGTGCTTGGAGTGAGCAAGGTAACAATTCAAATATTTGCTCCCCTAATCTGCCACGAAACAATGCAAAAAATATTTTACAATGGTTAATTTTCTAAATATTGCTGATTTTAATATCATTCAGTGAATTTTTCGCAAAATATCGCCAATAGTGCCAAGTTGAACCCGAATTCAAAAAAAAAATTTTTTCGCCAAATTTGTCGCCAACTTGGCGATATGTCGCCAAGTTGACGTTAAACACTTGGCGACATATCGCCAAGTGGTAGCGACAATTCATATCACTTGAGTCTGCATTGAAATTACCACTGACTTACCCCAAAAACGGGGTAAAACACCCCCTTGGAAACATTAGAATGCAACCACAAGGGGAGGTGCACAACTAGACCATACTCAGAGCTTACATACCAAGCTAGAAGTTTCTAAGGCATATAGTTTTTGAGTTATGCGAGACATATACGCACATACATCCGCACATACGTACATACAGACGTCACGAGAAAACTCGTCGTAATTAACTCAGGGGTGGTTGAAAAGGATTTTTCGGCTGCTTATATGTTGGTAGATACATATGCACGTGCTGACAGGTTGAAAAAACTACTGAACATTCATTCGGGGGTGAGCAAAATCAACATTTAGACTCAAATTTGAGTGATTTTTTTTTCGCGATCACAATACTTCCTTTACTACGTAAAAGGAAGTAAAAATGTTTTACAATGATTAATTTTTTAAATATCGCCAATTTTAACATTTTTTGTAAAATATCGCCAATAGCGCCAAATTAAACCCAAATTAATAAATTACTGTACCCAAATTAAGTAATTACTGAAATTTGAGTCTAAATTTTGATTTTGTTCACCCCGAATGAATGTTCAGTAGTGTTTTCGACCTGTCAGCACGTGCATATGTACCTACCAACATATAAGCAGCCGAAAAGTCCTTTTCAACCACCCTCGAGTTAATGACGACGAGTTTTCTCGTGACGTCTGTATATACGTATGTGCGTATGTGTGTCGCATAACTCAAAAACTATATGCCGTAGAAGCTTCTAGCTTGGTATGTAGGCTCTGAGGATGATCAAGTTGTGCACCTCCCCTTGTGGTTGCATTCGAATGTTCCCAAGGGGGTGTTTTACCCTTTTTGGGGGTAAATCAGTGTTAATTTCAATGCAGACTCAAGTGATATGAATTGGCGCGACCACTAGGCGATATGTCGCCAAGCTTTTGGTCGCCGTGTTTGACGCCAACTTGGCGACAAATTTGGCGAAAAAATTATTTTTTGAATTTAGGCTCAACTTGGCGCTATTGGCGATATTTTGCGAAAAATTTACTGAATGATATTAAAATCAGCAATATTTAGAAAATTAACCCACTGTAAAACATTTTTTGCATTGTTTCGTGGCAGATTAGGGGAGTAAATATTTGAATTGTTACCTTGCTCACTCCAAGCACTTTTTTTAACACTTCAGACAACTACTAAGAAATTTACACGTAAAAGGAAGTAGTGTGGCGTCCATACCAGATTTTTTTTCTTAAAAAAACTTAAAAGACGCTCAAGTCAGTTTCATTTTTGTTGCTGACGACACAAGTGAGCAAGTTGAACTTAGCAAAGGCACTAAATAGACGACCCGGCATTTTGGATCGGATTTTTTATCAGTGCAGAGCTAAGGTTAAAACAGACCCAAAATGGCTAATGCGTCGGCCATCTTCATTTATGACGTTATAACTCATACGAGACGTCACTATAAAGAAAAAAAATCAGACACTTTAACAAATTAATTGAAAATTGACTGTTTGAAAATAAAAGTATTTTCTAGCCCCATGCAATTGTTATTGTTATTATTTTCTTTTTGCATATTCTATTAATATCGGTGATTAAAAATAGTACTCTTGACTTGACTGCAGGAAGCACAACCATTCAAGTCAAAGCAGAAATATCCCCTGTTGTACATTTGAATGCAGTTTTTAAATTTTACTGCAATTTGTAATTGTGTAAGAAAACTTACGTTTCATATTTCGTCTTTTATTTTCTTCTATATCTAATATATAGAAGAAAGTATTGGATTCATGAAAATTTTCGAATGTCGAATTTGGACGGATTTGCACGTTTTGAGGTGCGCTGAGTCCATTTCGATCATTTTTGGAAAATGTCTGTCTGTGTGTGTGTGACCAGTTTTTGTGGCCGCTCTAGAGCAAAAACTACTGCATGAAATCGAACAAAAATTTTTGCACATATGTACCACTATGTAAACTGGTGCACCTGACTTTTTTTAACGAATTCTTCCAAGGGGGGTGAAGCAATCGCACGTTTTCTGCGCGTGGGTGATTGCTATATCTTAGGAAGTAACCGGCGGAATCAAACGAAAATTGGTCCATAGGTAGACCCTATTGAGTACAGGTGCTGATTCAATTTGTGTGTCAATATCTCAAAGGGGGGTGGAGCAATCGAGCGTTCTTCTTATTTAATGTAACTGTTATATCTCGAGAAGTAAGGAACGAAATCGACCAAAAATTGGTACTCAAGTAGACGTTAAAGAATACAAGAGCTGATTCAATTTTTGTGTCAATCGCTTAAAGGGGGGTCGTGCAATCAAAAGTGCTTATTTTGTCATTGCACCTGCTGTATCTCGAGAAATATTGCTGCGATTTGAATGAAATTAGGAATAACACTAACCCAATATGGAAGCAAGCATCGATTAAATTTTGGTGCCAATTGCTCCAGGGGGAGGGTGGGGTGATTTTTGCGCTTAGTCAACAATGCGAAAAATAAATTCAGTAAAAAATCGCTTTCACGCAATTTAATTATCAAAACATCTGAAAACTTTCAATGATTTGAAATTTTTAACTGTTGCCAATTTCTTTTTACTAACAAATAAAATGTTTGCAATTAATCTAAACAAGGCTTTTGCAATGATTTCCAATTTCGCTCATTGATTCTGCATTTGCAGTGTTATTACGATAATTGGGAAATCGGTGCTGTCTCCAATTATTCGGGCGAGTACGTATTTTATTTTGTAACCGGAATTCATAAGATAGCTATAGAAGAAAGTTTCGTGACGGCCACGACAGCTAGTTTTCATCCTAGTTGAATTGCTTGTGCGTTGTAAGGCGGGGTCGCAGCTAATCAACGAGTACTGAGTTTTTTTTTTTTTTTTTTTTTTAACTTTTACGCTCTAAAGCAGGGGTGGCCAACCTTTTTAGGGAGAGTGCCACTATCTGGAGAGAAAAAACTTAGCGTGCCACATTGTATTTTTTCAACAAACTGAATTTTTTTTTTAAGTTAAAAATAGATTTTAGGTTGACTGACTATGTAATTCTTACTCAAGTGAAACATTTTTTCTCGTAAATCTGAACGATTGAAATCTAAATGATAATAAAGATAAAACAAGTCCGAACTTAAGAGTCATCGTTAATAAACACGTTTATAAGTTTTGTCAGTTGGCGTATGCTTTAAAAAAAAAAAAAAAAAATACATGAAGCATTCTATTCTAAAAATTAAACAGTCTATACTTAATGTAGTTTATGAGTCTGTATCTCTTTTACTAAGTCTTTAATCTTAGGATTAATTCTTGAGAATCCTAAGAAGTTTAAGTGTTTTAAGTGCTATCAATTAATATTCAACGGTATTTAGATTTTTCTGCATTCATAACAAAAAATATTTGTTTAGAAGCGTATTTTGAACCAAATCCACAACAGCATCAGACGGTTAAAGTGCGTAAATGTGAAAAAAAATTTGTTGGTACAAATTTCCAAATTTCCGTATAACGTGGATGACTTTCTGTTGAAGCAAACTCTTATAATTGATTACCAATGCAAAAGGTAAGAAATTCCGATTTCAGAAGGGTAACAAGTATTGTCTTGCAAAGAAATAGACAAATAATTTGAGAAGATAAGCATTTTTTTTTCATCTTTTTTTTTATATTGAAAATCATCAAACCTAACACTGAATGTATTCTTAAAATACGTGTAAAATTTTCTCCATATATCGTAGGAAAATTATTAAATTTGGGTTGATACTTTCAGTATTAAATTTAATGTTTTATTCTTTTTTCTCTAAAGTAGAAAGAAAGAAGCTGAAGTTTTATCATAGAAGAATGTAGTTGGCCTATACTGGTTTAGGAAACTTTTTTTATACTATCTCAAATTTAAATTACTTAAACAGCGGATAATAAGAGATGACATAGCTAAATCCATTTGCTATTCTTCATTCCTAAGTAGCAAGTCCTCATTGCTTTCCTTCCAGACATTTAAAAAAACACACTCCCTAAAATTCTAAAATCTTATGACCATTTTTCCTTTGGGCAGCTATTGCACATTTCAATGAAGGAGTAAATTGTCATGCTCTCCTCTTTCTTCTGGGAAAAGTTCACAAAACATTCAGAGCTTTAATTCGTAGTTTGTTAATACAGTGAATTCTACAGGATCATCAGCAGAGAAAAAGTCCCACTCTTTGGCAAAGAGTTTGTGATAAATTATTCGATGATACTTTGAAGTTTTTTTCATAAAATATTTTTTAAGTAATGTAATAAAAACAATTTAAGGATCTTCATTTGTGCAACTATACCGAATTTTGTCCAATCTGGTTTCTTAATTTTGCTTGTAAAGTTTACTTTTTTAAAAAAATTCAACACCCGTAGCTGAAACTATTACAGATAAAGAATCCATTCCGCAGCATCGAAAGTTTCATTAGTATCAAGCACAAATATGCTTTACAAGGCATTGTCTGTAGCGTTACAGCTTTTGTTGGATGTCCGAAACTAACGCTAAGTACTTTGCAATATTGTAGTTAAGACAATTTATAAGTCAGCCTCCTGACACAATCGTCATAATATCATACTTATCAGTTTAAGGATTTTAGTTTTTAGCAATATTTTTGAGATCGACATTTTCCCCTCAATTTTGGAATTTTTTCAAAAGTCTTCGCGTGCCACTGTTATTGCTCTCCCGTGCCACTTTGTGGCACGCGTGCCGCGGGTTGGCCACCCCTGCTCTAAGGTTTGAACTTCGAGCAACGAGGCAACTACGGAATCTGAAACAATTTGGCAGACAAAAGCGACGATAGGCGGGGGCACTAAAACATAACAGAACTAGAAAAATTCAACAAACATTTCTGAGAGGAGAGGTACTTGCAATGATATTTAAAGGGAGAAAACGTGGGCGGTTTAAATGTCAAAGTATCAGAGATCGTTGCAATTTGCTAGAAGAAATATTTTCGAAAGCGCACAAGCGAAAAAAAATACAAATACAAACTGTTTTCTGAGGCGTGAAAAGCAATGCACATAGGACTCACTCCTTTCTCCCCCCCCTCCCCTTCAATCGCTCGCTATATTAATAGAAAGAAAAATGAAAAAATCCCGCCGATTGCGGGTTTTGAAAAATACCCCATTTTTGGTACAAATGAGCAAAATTAATGGAAATGAGAATCGCAAGGCAAATTTTTGCTTTTGGATTATTTATTCATGTAAAGACACCCAATACTAGAAAAATCTGTTGCTCCACAGCAAGATTTTTTTTTTCTTTCAAATTGCCACTAAAATTTATGGTGGTAAAACTCGTATCCTATTAATTTTTAAAGCATTTTTTTTTTCGTTTTGAAATTATTGACCGAGATTAGGAAGCGGTCATTTTTACTAAATTTTGACCATTTTGAGTTTGATGAATATAGTGAGAAAAATTGCAATAACTTGAATTCAACCTTAACAATTTTGAGACCAATGCCAAGCTATTTATTTGAGGAACACAAAATAGTGTTTTTAGTTAAATGTAAGCTTTATAATAGTTTTAAACACAAAATGGTTTTAAAAAAAGCCTCTTCAGAATTTAGCCAAATTTAACGTACTGAAATGTGAAATAATGATCCATCATTTTCTTTTTCGGGAACTTGGTACAAACAGTGATTAATGTGTTTCCGATAAATGTTTTAAAAGCCAAGAAAATAATATGTCACAAAAAAAAAAAAAAAAAAAAACGATGAGAATAACCTTACTTTAATTATAATGCTGAGCAACTACTAGCAACTACTAGGCTAATCAGGAACTACTAATTGTGTTATTGACAACGGATTACAATATGGAAACCGACTATAGAGATTTATTACGCTTCTCCTCCACATTTACAACACAAATTGACAAGAAATCACACAAAACAGAATTTTGAAAAGTAAAATGCCATCAGTTTTTTTTTTCCTTTCCTTGGCAACTAAAGAGGAGAAACTAGAGCCTAACGGGGGAGAAAAAAAAATCTTGATCGACGACGTTGTACATAGGAAATGGACAAAACGGCGGGAAATGAAAGTTTGAGACTGGGTGGGAGGAGGCGGGAAGAAATCATTAAGAGAGATCGCGTGGACGAGGAAACAACGAATCCTCAGGGAGAAATGGAATGTTATCTCAGGGAAGCACAGGATGGCGATGAAAATGCAAAGGGGAGTTGGAACTCTGCTTCGGCACAATGAAAAAAAAAACCTCTCAGAAGAAGTCATATATTTAGTCTTAGCGCTTGCTAGAAAAAAAAACACGAGTGCAGAAATAAAACTAGTTCACAAATTGAACGTCTGTTAACTGAAAAAAACGCACTTTTCTTTGATTTCGCGTATCCATTTTCGCAAGTGTAACTGTAACAGTCTTCTGTGCTAACACTGTATTCTAACTGTCACCACCTTTTTTTAAGGGGGAGGAGGCACGATGACCCGATCGGTAAGGGGTCGAACTCGTAACCGGAGGGACCTGGGTTCGATCCTAGACGGTCGAAGATCCACCGTGTTGGTCAATTGTGGCTGGTGCACGTTAAATATGTTCGTAGTCACTAAGTCCTCAAAGTTCCCATTCCCACCTCTGGAGGTGTCGGACTGAATGTTGCTCGGGTCCTGGTTTAGATAGAAGAAATAATAAATAAACACAGCAGAACGTTCTTCAGGGCCCCATCTAAACGGTTAAACCACGTATAAGTGGCCTTAGCCCTTGCTTAGGGGCGGTTACTCACTGCTTTACATGTATAAGTGGTAGCTGGCACGGAAAATTAAAATACTAGCACTAAAATCTCTACTCACTATTTGTGCAGAATAAACGGTTTTGGAGTGTTGAGTTTCCACTGAAAATTTTTACACCAAATATTAAAGTATTGTTGATTACAAGCAATTTTCATCGCACCCCTAGATGAATATTTTCATATACGGATTCTAAAACCATAACGTAGACGAGTATAGATCATTAATGAAGTAAAGTATGGGCAGGTTAGGCACAGGCTTACCTAAGTTGTATTCCGAATTCTCATCCCAGAATGAAACTAGAAAACATTTCCTCTCGAAATTGAACTGGGACATCAAGCGAAATTCCATTCCAAATCTCAATTCAATTATAAGGGGGAAGTGCATAAGAGCGCACAGAACATTACAATTCGAACTTAATCAAAACCTCATTTCGGAATGTGATAGTATCGTTTCTTTCATTACCGAAAACACAGACTCTAGGATAAATTATTCTTGGTAAAGTTCCAATAATTGATTACGCTCAGAGAGGAATTTATATTTTATGAACTACAATCGAGAGATAGAATTCGAAGTGAACTTCAGAAATTGTCGGCTTTCTGGTTTTCCTAGAGAAATTATGTCTATTAGGACTAAAATTCTCGCCATTGGATTAAAGAATAATATACAGTAAACTCTCGATTATCCGCGAGTGGATTATCCGTGATGGTCCCGGGGAGAAATCCTTAGTTAAATTTATTCTTGTATAGCAAAAATTTCGTAGCAAAAAAAAAACACAATTAACTTTTTTTTCTCGAAAAAGTACGAATTTAAATTTTGTTTTTTCTTAACATTTCTAATCCAAGAGTGCGGTGTACTTCATCCAATAAATTATTTGACTTTCACGTAATCGTAAGTACCGCTTCTTTATAGATTTTATGATTGAGAACCTCAAATACAAATAATTTTTTGTGACCTATCGTCACTGTTTGTACATGTCACGTTTTAAGTGTAATGCAATTATTTTTAAGCAAAAGACATTTTTAATCTTCTTTACTCCTTATTTTATGCTTTTTTGGATTATCCGCGATACCCATGCCACCCAATTCCACGAATAATCGGGAGTGTACAGTAGGAGGTTAGAACTAACATTTTCACGCGCTTTTTTTTTTTTTTTTTTTGTCTAATGTCTGCAGATATACACTGGCGGGAAAAAAAATCCCAACACCAAGAAATACTTGTGTTAGATAAACGAAATTTGGTAGGCGTGCTTATACAACTGAAAAATGACATCGATTGAAATTTCGTGTTCCGCGCATAAGTGTGGCGCAGCTGGCGTCACTCAGAACATGCAAATAAGGCTTGTTTTAAAAGCGTGTTGTGAAGCTCGTGTGTATTATTTTTCCGTGAAATTTTACGAATTGCGTTCATGTTAGCCAGGAATACCTTTAAGAAGACGAAGAAGCCATTATCAACAGCTCACCGAGTTTGAACGAGGTCGTACAATTTGGCTACGAAAAGGTGGATTTTCATTTCTCGATATTGCAGAAAGACTTGGGTGGGAATGTTTCCACCATGCATGATTATTGGAAGCTATGGGCAAGGGATGGTACTACCTCAAGAAGATCGAGTTCCGAGCTGCCACGTGGCACGACTGAGAAGGAAGATCGCCGAATCTTGCGTACGGCTGTGGCGCATCGTACTGCATCTGCGGCTGACATTCGAGCTGCAGTTGATACCGTCGTGACCCAAAGAACGGTAAGAAAATGTTTACTTCAACGACAGCTCCGAGCCAGGCAGCCTGTAGCCGGTATTCCATTGACTGCAAACCATTGCCTTTTCCGACGGCAGTGGTGCTACGACAGAGCTCACTGGAGGTCGGAGTGGAGATCTGTTGTAATTTTTGATGAAAACAGATTCTGAATTAGTGCCAGTGGTGGCTATATATTGCTCAGAAGGAGGCCAGGGGACCGCCTGCATCCAAGCGGTCTACGGCCTAGACACACGGGACTCACACCTGGAGTTATGGTCTCTGGAGCAATTTCCTACGACAGCAGGGGCATTCTTGTGGTTATCCCAAACTCACTGACGAAAATTTGTCATCAGTCTGTTAATTTAACCAGTAGTACAGCCCTTGATGAGTAGCATTCAAGGGGGCGTTTTCCAACCGGATAACGCTCGCCCTCACATCGCTGCTGTAACGCAATGTGCTCTACAGAGTGCTGACATGTTACCATGACCTGCAAATTCACCAGGTCTGTCTCCAATTGATAACGTATGGGATATCATGGGATGGCACCTCGAGCATCATCCACAGTCAGCAATGACGGTCCTAGTATTGACACAGTAAGAGCAACAAGCATGGAACTCCATACCACAAAGTGACATTCGGCATCTGTATGACATAATGCATGCACCCTTGCATCCTTGCCTTCAAAATTCTGGAGGTTACACCCTCTATTAAATTAACATAATTTCACATTTGCACAGCATTTTCTTGAGCTTAAATTAGCCAGTGATCTTGTGCATTTCATCAATTAAACATGTTAACTAGACAATTGCATTACCCAAATTTCATTACTCTACGGCAATTTTTTCTTGGTGTTGGGATTTTTTTTTCCGCCAGTGTATATTTCGGCCGAAAGCTTCTGAAACAAAAACTATTTTTAAGTTTGCTGCTTTGAAAAAAATAATAATTTGGAGAAAAAATAATAATCTCATTGTACTGATAACTGTTTGAAACAACATATTTGAAACAAAATAATTTCCGGAAACTGCACCCATCACAGTGCGAAGAAATAATTTCCATATAAGTACGAATGCGGGCTTTTCGGAGGTTAATTTGCATGTAAGCTCAAAACCTTCACTTTTTCCTCAATTTTATTAGAGTTTTTACACTTTGGACCCTGTTGGACGAAGTAAAATAAATTCGGAAGAGCATGGCTCCTATATTTTTTTCGTTAAAAATTAAGCCCTGCTAATCAGGCTATAGTCGTTTACGGGAGTCAAAAGAGGGCAGTTCTTTCCCCCGACTTTAAGAGCTTCCTTTTTTTTTTTTTGCATCGAGTTTAAGAGAATATTAATGTGTTTGCATGTAAGTGGCAGGA
>JAXGGA010016949.1:0-25500 GCA_038373865.1 Uloborus plumipes | reverse complement strand
GTTCTGCTCGTAAATTGCTCCAAATCTCATCGTATTCTCATCGGATTTTGCTGCTCGGATTCTGCTCGGCCGATGAGACATATTGGATCATCGGCCGATGAGAATTTCATCGGGTTTCGATGAATGGCCGATCATCGGCCGATGAGATGCTGCTGCTAGGGATATGTTTCAAGGGAGGGGCGATTGGTTTTATTGCGTATTCTTTACTATACATCTTGGTTTACAAATGTTGCCCTTATACTGTACCTCAGAACCAGACTAACGTAAGTCCATTTTTGTCATTTTTCAGTAGACTAGAAAAACGATTGTCGAATACATGCAAAGAATGGGACTCGCGCTCTTTTCACGCTGCTAAATAATTGCGAAGGAATTTGTTTTATAGAATACTGTTTTAATGAGTCGATGTGGAATAAGATTCTACATACAATGAAGCAAAAAAGTGAAAATAGCCATTTTTGGACTTACGTCGTTCTGGTTCTGAGGTACAGTTATGTTTTGGACTTCAATTGCGAAACGTATTCTGGGGAGAGTCCTAAACTTCCAGTCTGCTATCATCAAAAATAGTCTACAAAATGCCTTTTTTGAACTTCAATTTTGAAAACTTACCAGTGCTGAGTGCCTCAAGGGAGGGGCGATCGCCCCCATCGCCCCTCCCTTGTATCCGCCCCTGCTTAATATAAGCTGTACATATTTTCCCCTTTAGCTGAAAATATTTTTCTCAAAAGTGAGAAATTTGCATTCGTGAAACTTGTAGGAATTCGAGAAAGCTTTTTGCAAATCTACTTTATTTTCACAAGAAGTTAAAAAAAACCCGTGAAATTCCAAAACGTTGTCTGGAAATAATTTGTGACGTTTTGGATTTTTTTTTTTTTTTTTTTTTGGCAATGCAGTGTAATACCTACAAAATTATGCGTAGAGTTGAAGTTTTAGAAAAATAATAATCTAAGAGCAGCCCCTTTGTGCTTTACTATTTTTCGAGGGATTTAATAAATTTAACTTCACGAAAATCTGAGCAATATACATAGTCTGTGTCATGGAGAAACACTGACAGATAAACTGACTGACAGAAAACCTGACATTCAGACCGATGCTCTTTGCCTTGAGTTATTAGCAAATGAATGCAAAAATTTTATCAAGCTTTCTTCTTGTTTGATCTTCTGTAATCATTAAGTCTCTCAGATAAGATAGACGATCTCTTATATCTCTTAAAACAATGCGTATGTTATGAAAATACTCGTCTACGTTTTTACGAAGGTTCTCAATCCTGCGGGATTGTAAGGAGTCCCTCCAACGGAATACCGAGTGATTGTTGTTACTCTTTTAAAAGGTTTACTTTAATATTCAAAAAAAAAAAAAAAAAAAGTGCATCTTTTAGAAAAAAAGCTTTTGGTACTTGATTTTTTTTTCTTTTTTTGCTTGTGAACAAGTTTTACTGGTCTTAGATAGTGATGCGAGATTTTTTTTTTTTTTGAAAAGCAAGGTTCACTCCATCACCACCAAAGTGGGGAGGGTTTGGGATTTGAAACACACAGATAGTAGAATTCTACGAAGATACTTTCCAATAAGCAGCTACCGGTTGTAGTGCATCAAAAAACCAATACTTTTATACTTGTTTCCGAGGTTTCTTGACTATGACGTTACCGATAAGAAAAACAGATAAGACGTCCCACTTACTAGCTAAGGCTTGACCACAAAGAGATGGCGCATAAGTTTGAGGCGGAAACGGATCACTTCATTTTAAAATAGGAAGGATCAGCGGGAAAATTAATTTTTTACTCATTTTGTTCATTAACCTTTTTACTGCAGTGTGATTTCTCTGTTTATGCCTATAAGAGAAGAAAGAGGTCCGTTTCCGTTTCAAGGTCATAAGCCATCTCTCCGTGGTCACTCTTTACCTACTTGACGAATTAGAAGAGATCGCCAACTGTTTGTGAGCATTTATTGGCTGCCGCGTTTGATTCAAATGGATGCAAAACTCCGCTCTGCACCGCTCGTAAAAATTATGACAAAAAAGGCTTCATATTGACGTATTTTCAAACTAATCCTATATCTAAAACGAAGTGTTTAATTTCCCCGAAAAATCGGACATCACGCTGGGAACTACTTCCTTCGCTTAGTCTCAGCATATTTCTCCATAGTCAAGTTACATTGCTGATACAGTAACAATAAATATTTGTGCAAAAAAAAAAAGAAAAAGAAAAAAAACAACGTAATAATGAATACGCGGGCTCTGGCCCACTGTAGTTGGTTCCACCGAGTTTAAAGACAAATATATCACTTATTAGCAGGAGATCTCCACAAACTTTACCACCTTTGCAAGATATCTTCTTTTCTTATGAGAGCCATGTTTGGTCTTAGTTCGAAGACTGCAGGTTTCGAATGATTAATGATGCAAACGAATTTGTGAATTTCCACACCCAATTTAACTTCTATTGAGAGTTACTTTGTTTCTTCCTTCACTCTGATCAGTGTCATGGGTGAATGGATCACGTCAGAGTCAAAGGCATTAGTTTCTTCGCAGCCGGGGATAGACGCTGATTAATTTCACCGAGCCTCTGTCTAACTAAATGTTATTGGATTATTTACCTGTTTTTGCTTTCATCTGGTCCTCTAAAGCAGCGATTCTCAAACTTTTTACCATGCTGAACTCTTAGTATTTCACCTTTACTTGTAGGAGGCGAACTATTGTTTATGACTATCACTGCAAAAAAGAACTATTCTTTTCACAGTATAATACTCGCAGCAGAGGTTTCAGTTTAAAACCGTAAGAGCACAGTAATAAACTGTAAAACTAGCTAATTTCCAGTTTATTACTGTAAAATTTAGCAATTTTACAGTTTATTACCAGAAAATTATCTGTATTACACTGCAAAAGCAACAGTATAATACTGGCAGCAGAGATTCCAGCTTAAAATTGTAAAATGCACAGTAATAAATTGTGAAACTTGCAATTTTACAGTTTATTATTGTAAACTTGCATTTTTACATTAAACTAGCAAATTTTAGTTTACTACTGTAAATTAAACAATTTTACAGTTTGTTACTGTGAAGTTACTATAAAATTAGCTGTGTTTTTCACTAAAAACAACGTCTCTTTTTTTGCAGCGTATAAGACAAAATGTTGCGTCCCAATAGAAAATCATGAGAAGTCACTGTGACCTGCCAAACATTTCTAGAAAAACATTCAAACAAAATAGTACTAAAAGCAAGGAAATACTAATTTCTAGGGCGGGGATGGGGGAGCCTAAGCCCTGCCTTACCCCTTATGGGCGCCCATGAAGAGATGAGTAAGATATTCAAATTGATAATACGTAATAAACAAACAACAAAAACCGTAGCTAATTTTTCCTGACTTTTGTTATAAAAACGGTTTAATAAAATGGAGTACATCACCCCATACCTCCAAAAATAAATCAAATAAATAAATAAAATGAAACAATCATCTATAGTCAGCTGGTAGACATTGTCCATGGGCGAATACTGCTGAAAAAAAAGCAATTATTTTTTTAATTAAATAAATAAAGAAATTAATCAATTAAAACGAAGCGAACTAATAAATGACTAAAATAAATGAGATATGTAATAAAAACAAATAAAGAAAGAAAAAAGAACTGTTCGATAAAAGCAGTTATCGCTGAGGAAATATTATAGTTATTTTACTTGATTGATAAACAATTGATTAACAAATGATACATAGTTGTAACTAAAATGTTCGCTTCATTATTTCATAGAGACTTTTTACTAGTTGATCAGTTTGTTGAATGCAAACTAATCTTCTTGTAACTATAACAAACGAAAAGTATTTTGTTTGAAGAGGATTTAATGACTGAAGCATGATGTAAACTAAGCGGACTAAATTTTTATTCTTCGTCTTTTGTTTTCCTGTTCAATCAAAGACAGGTGTTCTATCCACGTTCCTAAAGAAAATCGAACGTGCTCCATTTTTTTTTTTTTTTTGCAAGCATTGATTGTTACATGGAGATTTGATGGATGTACAATAGCAACAAACGATTTTCAATAAACATTTATTTAAACAGTGGACATTTAAGACGATAAGTATTTTTTGTAAAATATTAAATGCACGAAGAACAAAACGCTTTCTTTTTTATGCATATACTTCTTCCATTCAAAAATGTTTAATGTAGTAAATGAAGAATAATGTACCGACTTGAATGCTGTTTTGTCTGAATTCCAAGTCGAATTAGTAATTGAAGTTTAAAAGTAACTAAGGACAAAAAAGTAGTACTAATATTAGAAATAAATAATTAAAGTTAGCAAATAACAATAAACTTACAACTTGCAAGAATTTTTATTTTAAGAAAACAAAATAGCATATGAAAATTTTATCAATGTATACTCAGATAATTCTGGTTTTGAAATAACTTAAATTGAAAATTTTTGTTGAAAACAACGGATTAATGCTACAAAATTTCATTATTTTGTGAAGTTCTAACGTAGAATTGCAATTCAACAGAAAGTTTACGCTAACGAAATAAAAATAACGATCTTATGTTTAAGATAGTAAAACTACTTTTTTTAAATAATTTGTTTCGATAACTTTTATAAAACTACCAAAAGTATTCAACGTGGACACTGCACGACGTGTTTATACGCCTTTTAAACACAAACACAGTTTTTTTACTCATTTAAAAGAAATGCGCACCGGTAGTTATAGCGAGAGTTAAAAGCATAACGTAGAATTGCAATCCAACGGAAAGTTTACGCTAACGAAATAAAAATAATGATCTTATGTTTAAGATAGTAAAACTACTTTTTTTATAAAATTTGTTTCGATAACTTTTATAAAACTACCAAAAGTATTCAATGTGGACACTGTGTTTATACGCCTTTTAAACACAAACACAGTTTTTTATTCACTTAAAAGAAATGCGCACCGGTAGTTATGGCGAGAGTTTCAGCCCAACAAGCGTACATCTTTTTTAAAGGAATTTTTAGTTTTTGAATGAAATTTTATAGAAAGTATCTGCACCTTGCAACAATTAAGCAATTAAATTTACCACTCTTTACCAATCTTTGTTTTCTCAACAAACATAATTTTAAATTAGACTTGAAACAACCAGGTCACTTTTAGTTTAAGAATAATTACTACTCAGCAAACTTTTTATGAATTTTCTCAAAGTCGTATGAGACAATCAAAAGGCAGGAAATAACTAAGAAATTTTTTTCAGCACTTTTTGTACAACTGATATTTTTGACATCGGGTGTTGTCGTTCTAAGTGCAGATTCAGAGAATAACTCTTGCAAATTGAAAGGAAGTTGATACTGCTACCTTCAAGAATCGAATAACAAAAACGAAATAGAATATGCAAAAAGAACAGAAATACAATGTTAACTTCCCCTTGAGAGAGCGGAAGCATATCTTAAATATTTGCACAACTAACTCGTTGCAAATTCGTAAAAAAAAGAAAAGAAAATAATTCATGCACTGTTAAAAGTGAATGTTGTTTTTACAGTATGTTACAGCTAAGCTATTATTACACTAATTTTGCAGTAATAAACTGTAAAACTTAATTTTGCAGTAGTAAACTGTAGAATTGCTAGTTTACTGTAATAAACTGTAAAATTGCTAGTTTACTGTAATAAACTGTAAAATTGCTAGTTTCACAGTTTATTACTGTGCATTTTACAGTTTTAAACTGGAACCTCTGCGGCCAGTATTACGCTGTTGTTTTTACAGTATAATACAGCGGTAATAAATTGTAGCATTGTTAATTTTGCAGTAATAAACTGTAAAATTGCAATTTTTTCGATAATAAACTGTAAACTAGCTAGTTTTACAGTTTATTACTGCGATTTTACAGTTTTAAACTGAAACCTCTGTTTTCAGTATTTTACTGTAAAAACAACAACTTTTTTTTTTTGCAGTGTTCAAGAAATTTTTTAAAGAAACTTTTCGACGATTTCAACGTATGAAACAATATAGAAGACTAGACAGTGAAACCTCTACAATGAAGAAGAAGAAGAGAAGCACAGGATGTGGTGAGGGACTCTTCTGGGGATATTAAGGGAGAGTTATCTAAAAGAGTTCTTTCCAAAAAAGGATGAATTGATTGGAAACCGCAGTGTTCTCGGAATTGGTCAATTTGAAAGAATATTGGTGATAAATATTGTACCAAAATAGCAAATTTATGTCGATTTGTAGAGGTTCTTCTACATTTGTGTCAAATTAGAGTGGTTTTCGCCTAGTAAAATTAATATAGGACCCACCACTTGAAAAATAAAAGTCGTCCTACCGAGGTAGTTGAGTTATCCGTGTGTCGAGTTACTGAAATTTCCCTGTATAGAAGAAGTTCACCAAAATCGAACCTCCACTTTTAAGTCAGACCCCTGCTTATTTTGCCAAATACATAGCACCACTAGGTTTCTTTCATTGTTTATTTCTTTGCACACAGCCTGCGGAATTGCCATTATTCATTCTAGGCAGTTATTTATAAGCAGTGCTTGAATTTGTGGTTTTGCTTTGTACCGAAACTTTGAAGTATGAATCAGAAGCATCATTGCTTCCCTTTTAAACAAGTATGAATTATTTTTACATTTACTAGTATTTTGTAGACGAAAGGAAGATTGTGAGTTTTGAAAATAGAGTAGCACTTCACAAATGACGAAACCATGTTCTTCAAAGAGTTTGTTTTTCCTAAGTTTTTTTCGGACCCCGTATATAATTCAACTTCGCAGAGATGGCCTATGACTCCTCCTTTTTTCAGGATTGTCCATTTTTAGGAAGGGGTGAAACGCAGATGAAAATTGAGGAATGGGATTCACAATTGCGGCATTGGTTATAAAGCTTGAATACGTCACCTTACTTACCTTTAATTGGTCTCCCAATTTGAGAAATTAGCCAAAGAGGAAAATATTTTAATTTTTGCACAATCGAGAAAGATTTCTCATTGAATACAAGAAAGTAGGTGGGTCTTGGTTTTATATCTTTCCGCAGCCATTGGCCATTGATTGCAACGCCTCCAACTGTTCATTTAAATTTAAAAACAAAATGGTAACATAAGGGTTGCAATAAAGAAAGCAAAGACTTGTTTTCACTTCCTCGCCAAATGCAGTTGGGAATCTCTCGAAGAATTATTTAATATTTCATAAAACTTATCACTTCACCAAAATGTCGCTAAACTGGAGTTTCTTCCTTCTCTACCTATTTTAAGGAATGTACTCGTTTTCTCATTTGATTGACACCGGCCATCTCGTCGCGGTTGAATTATACTTTCCAATCCGTGTACTTATTTTTTATGTTTTTTGTATTATCCGGCAGCATAGTCCTTTTAAATTCAATAATTATATAATGAAATGGATAGGTATTATTCTAGTAATGGAGTAGTATCTTCTAGTTGTACAATTTTCAAAGTCTCTGCAAAGGCTGCAGAAAGGATGAATAACCCCCTTGACCATAACCAAATGAACTTAAAATTTTTCAATATCTTTCCATTTTCTAGTTCTTTGGTGAATAAACATAATTAAATACACATATGCCACAAGTTTGTTCATCTATTTTCATATTCTTGACGAATTTTTCATTAAAAAGTGGAAGGGTCTAAATTTGAAGACTTTTTTTAAAAAACATCATTTCCCACACTTTTTACTAACAAGGTTCTTGAACAACTAAATGAAACATGTTTTATCACTGGCCAAATTATTTTATTTTAAATATTAACGAAGTTGAAAGAAAAAAAAAAAAGAATTGGGGTTATGACTTAGGTGCACTTTCCCTACCGTGTTACCATTCAGAAATCATTCATACATCTTTTCTAGGTACAACTAATGCTTTGCCGCAGGAAGTTCGAGCTGACATTGATGTTTCTGCAGTTCTCTTTTGTCATTATTTTCATTTTTGTTTTTCTTTTTTTTCCTTCGAAATATGGAAAAGACATCGTTCCACGTCCTCACCATAAAGATACTCTTGTCCCTGAGGACTAGCACAAGAAAGATAACAATTTTCCAAAATACTATTCAAGTGCATGTGCTGTAGGTGAACAATTTTTTTTCTCATACGAAGTTTTGTGTTTTCCTTTCTATTTCTCATTCATTATGTTCGAAACTAATCGGCAGGGGAGTATCAAACATTCTCGCGCAGTATTTTTTTTTTGGAACGGATGAAGTCCTAAAGATTTAATTATAGACTTCTTTTGTTGATTTCAGAGGAAGATTTAGGGTCAAAATCCAGATATTTTTTTCTAAATTTTGGTCTTAAAATTTAGATTATGTCTATCTATACTGTCTTTAATGTGAAGGTAAAGAAGGTTTCTCTTTCTAGAAAATAGTTCGAAACTGGAGTCTTGTAAATTTTGGCCATCAATGTAGTCAAGCGAAAAAGGAGGTACGGACGGGGGGTTCAACTTCGTAAAGTTTTTTGAAATTGAAATTTTAAATTTGCACTTTAATCTGATGTTGTGGTTCGCGTGGTCTCCCCGTATTTTTTTTTCTTTTATTAAAATCTTAATGTTTAGTCAATCTTTGATGATTAAAAAAAAAATGCTGGGTACTTTTGTCAGGTAAAAATGTTTTTCTTGGTTTTTATTTAACTTTATTTTATTTTATTTTATTGCTTTTTATTTTTACATATTTATGACTTTATTTATTTTTGCATATGGAGAACACGTATTTATTAGGAATTAGTACAAGATCAGCTCTAACGAATATACACTAGAATTGTTTCATTCATCTGCTTTGTATTGGATACATTTTACACAGCTGAACACTTTTTAAGTGTGTTAAATAAAGTTCAGGAAGTTCTTTCTTGAAGAGCAAATAATAGTCGTCAATCATCGCTTCCCATAGGAATAGAAAGTACTTCTTGTTTTTGTCGGCATGTAAACTAAATAATAGTTAATTCAAAGTAACATAAGTTAACTTTCCCCAAGCTTGGATCTACATGGGGGCCACGGAGGGGTCATAGCCCTCCCTTCTTCTATCTACCAAATGTAGCCTAAAACTGCACTTTGAGGACTTCTGTTCACCACTTTGGCATCGAAAATAATAAAATAATTACCTTTATTCATCCATAAGCTCAATTATTCACATTTATAATCAATATGTATACTAAGCCGAATATAATCAATATGTATACTAAGAATAGGATATTTTTTACAGATCTAACTGAAAAAAAAATTTTTTTTTGTCAAATAAATTGTTTTAGGGAATACGTTTTGAGAGAGAAAGATGGGAAATTTCAGTAAAAGAAAAAAACCCCACAAAATACCCTGACGTGATAGAATTTTTTAATTCTTTTTCCTGAAATCAGCTCCAAAAAGTACATAAAATTCAGCCATCACTTCCTTTATATTATTTTCATCGTAGGGCTGAGTAATTATACTACGTTTGTTTCCTTTACACTACAAGTTCTATGTAGTTTTTTAGCTTTTTCAGATCTGACAGACCAACAAAACATCCCTTTTCTTGACAGTGAAAAGGCCATTTTCTGTTTTTCTATGCTCACCTTAGTTTTCTATGTTTATATAGAAAACTAAGGGAGATACTTGGGCACCCGGGAATGATCATAGGGTGGTTTTTGAGCGGGAAAAAGTACCGATCCGTTCGAATTTCGAATAAAGGACTGCAAAAAAGTTTCTAGAGAAATACTTATCGGATCTTCTCGATCTTGGTCTCATTCGAAAGAACGCAAAAAATTCCTGTTAGGAAAGTTTCCTTCCAGAGGCTTTCAAAACCACTAATCGATATCTCCACCCTGAAGAAAGATATGGGCATTTGAAAGTATCCATTTTAAATTGGATTTATAAAAACCGTCTGCACGAGCGTGAAAGAAATTAAATAGCGTGAAATAAATATTGACTAGTTGCCAGGGCAGCTAGATTAGCTTCCTGCGGCATGTTGATGCATAATGTCCCCTCGCCACCCAACTTTTACCTGATTCTGATGTGATATTATTTGATATAATTCAGTTTTCATAAGATTTTAAGACATACTACGTACGTGGCCCTCTAATGCCCAAAGAGGCTAGCTGCGTGGCCCGGCGTTGCACGGGAGCTTCGCGCCTTTAAAGTAGTAAAGAATGTTTCAAAAAAATACTCGCCGCCAAGGCGGCTCGCTAACAGGCGCTTCAACCCTTCACTTTTTTCCTGCATCAAAAAAATCATTCGATTTATTGAGATGCTTCGTGCCTTCAAAATGGTGAGAAAAGTTACAGCAAGTTCTGCTCGCTCAAGGGAAAGAAGCAGACACAGATACTGAGTTTTTAAAAAAGGAGATGGCTTTTCAACAAATGAATGTTTCAAAATATTACAAGTAGCTAGCGATAAAAATACTACGTAAGTGGCCCGCTTATGAGTTTCGTGTTTGATTTAATTAAGCCTTCATTCAAAATTCTCGTTATCATTGTTGTTACTGTTTCATAGCAACCACGTTTTGCAACAATGGATTTTATATTTAATCATTTATTAGGCTTAATCGCTTTAAATTTGACTACTTATTAATTGATATCTGCGTTAATTAAAATCGTATAATGATATAAATTGAAACTAATAAAGCCTGAAAAATTACCTATCTATCGGTACCTGGTTCGACTTTCAGTTCATTGGCGTTCAGGAGAAAGAAGCGGTACATAGAAATAAAGATAGTTAGAAAGATACTCAGTTTTTAATATAAGTAGATAACAAAAAGGTGTTGTCATCTTTTTCTTGAACATAAACAAATAAAATTATATAGGAAGTATTACTTTCAACGTGCGTACTTTAAACTAATTTAAGAAACATCTATTTTGAAGTTGGCGTACAAGAATGAAGGGTGGGGTTTATATCACATATTTTTAAAACTACGCAATAACACTATTTTTTTAATTAGTTTTTCTATGTTTGTCAGTTTTTTCTCCTTCAGTGAGCACTACAAAAAACTACACACGTGTTTTTGAAGAGCGAACGTTTTCAGGTATTGGGAGTAGTCAAGCAAATCGTTTCTTACTCTTTTGTTTTGGTTTTGTTTTTCCATGAACTGCTGCAATTGACTTTTCCGGTAGTTCTTTCTCCGAATAAGCTATTTGTTTTCTCATCTTAAGTATAGTTCTCAGTAATATTTTATGCTCGATTTGATCTGTTTCCGTTAATATTTGAACAGTTATTCTAATTGTAAGTGTTGTATGCATTGGTTAATATACAACCGCAAGTTCAAGCTGCTCCAACAGACATATAGACTTCGGGTAAAAAATATTTTTATATAATTTAATGCTTTGATATAAATGGCTACCTTCGTGAAATTTCATTTCTTACTATAATATTACTAATTAAAAAGTACATGAATTGCTTTTTATTTATTTCATGTTTACAATTCAGAGGTATCTTAATGTTTCCACTAGGCGTGTGCTTTTGTATGAAAAATCCCTGCATTAATACTTCTTTAACAGAAATACAAGGTTGAATATTAGCATCATTTGTAATTTAAAAATGGTTGTTACGTAGTATAGATTTGATGAAAGTTTAAAAGAAGATTTAAATTTTAATCGAAAATTTTTTCTTTAAAAAAAACTTATTGATATTTTTTTTTCTTTTGAAACAAAAATGCGATCCGACTTTTGCAGTGGTAAACAGATATCTTGCCACTACGCCACGAAGCAATATTTTACAAAAAGAAACTATAAGAGCTTTATATATCTGAACTTAAATGAAATATTTTTTGACTGAATTTCCATATTTAATTTCCTTACTTAAGGTTAACTTTAATTGCTTTTCCTTAAAAAAATATTACTGATCCGATGAAACTTTTTCAGTGTACTTGGATGACCATCGTACAGAGGCGCCTTTTCAAAGTGAACGAAGTCGATCAAAAAAATATTAATAATAAATAAATAGTTTTACGAACGAGTAAAATTTTGCCCACACTATATAAAAAATATTAATCCCACGTTTGTGTACATGCACGTCGACTGAAGCTTTCGTCGACTGATAACACTTTCATCCCCTGACTTTCAAAAATAAATTTAATTATTAAAAAAAATATGAAGTTAATACCTTATTTAATATCATTTTTTTTTTAAATATATTACTTTTAAATAAGGGAAGTTAAGTTTATTCAGAGAAATGGATAAATTAAAAAATTACAAAAATATTATTATCAGATAAATAATAGTTGTAAATTAAACAATTTAAAAAATAAAAATACATCCCAGAACTCGCTTTGAAATAAATAAATAAAGACTTTTAAAACAATACTTTGAAAAATCCACATAAATTAAACAAATAAAACAAAGAATTTGTATGTGTGTGTGTGTACCTTATACAAATCCACAGTTTACGTCGGATCTGGACGAAATTTGGCAGGGAGATACTTGGGCACCCGGGAAGGATCATAGGGTAGTTTTTGCGCGGGAAAAAAGTACCGATCCGTTCGAATTTCAAATAAAGGACTTCAAAAAGGCTCTATATAACGAAATACTTATTGGAGCTTCTCGATCTTGGTCTCATTCGAAAGAACGCAAAAAATACCTGTTAGGAAAGTTTTCTTCGGAAGGTTTTCAAAACCACTAATCGATATCTCCACCCTGAAGAAAGATATGGGCATTTAAAAATTTGGAAATATCCATTTTAAATTAGATTTATAAAAATCGTCTGCACGAGCGTGAAAGAAATTAAATAGCGTGAAATAAATTATTGATAACAAAAAGGTGTTTCCATTTTTTTTCTTGAACATAAAACAAATTTCTTGCTTTTGCTTTAGGCTTTTCCTTGTAACGGACGGATTTAAAAAATTTTTGGCGATTGATTAATTTTTCGTACTGCGTTCTAGCAAACTACTGACTTCAATTTAATCGAGACTTTTAGACACACATGCGTCACTTGACATGACATTTTTCCTCAAGACAGATCCCGTGTAGAGCCGGGCCAAGTAGCTAGTAAATCAATAAAGTAAAAATATAGAGAAAAAAAAAACTAGTAAAAAATTAGTTCTGGTGCACTGCATATGATTCTGCCGCACCCGTGATTTCTATGCAACGTAAAACATAACAAGTTATAATCAAATGCCTCTTGTTCCGAAATCTATTGAATTGCTTTAATCATACATAATAATAATTATACATTAAAATGATACATTTCTCCCAGTTACCACTTTTTTACGATTACTACTGCAAACGCCCCCTATTGCAGAGTGAGCTTCCCTTCTGCAAAAACAGTGGACGATAAACGAAAAGATTTTGTGTGACGAAAATTTGCTGAATGCGAAATCGTCTAATCTAACGCCAGACACGTTTCAATAAGATGCAATGTTCCTTTCAGACATTTTGCTCCGGGGGGGGGGGGCAGTTGGAGAATCCGGAGGGGAAGGATGGGGGTGGCCTAAAATTGCATTTTGGAGACTTTTTTTTCGATAAATTTGCCCACCCCCCATTTGAGCCCTAAAATTGCACCCCTCCCTTTTATATAATGACCTCCCACAAAACCAGAACTTAGATCCACAATTGTCAAGGGAGTGAATGTGGACCATCTCTCCCCCCCCCCTCCTCCAAAATAAATTGAAAACTACCTTCTCTCAATAAAAACTTTAACATTTTGAAACTTAAGCTCTAGGTAAGCAATTGTAGGTCCCTTTTGATGATATTTAAGAGGGTAAGAGGTCCCCGGAATGTTTCTGAACTTGAAGGCCTATTACCACAATTGCTGGTCATCTCTGGTGACGTTAGAGAAATGGACAGGGTTTGGCAGAGAATCTCAGGAAAATGAAATCGAAATTGAAGATTGTGGTACGGGACCGTGGAAAAGTTTCTGAAATTGAAATCTTGAAAGGCAGTTTTGGTGCATTTTGATGTCATTAGAGAAAAGAATGGGTTTAGGATTTTCCCTCTCAAAATTTTCGAAATTTAAGTCCTGAAAGCCCAATACTAAACCAACTTTGGACGTTAAGGGAGGGAACGGGTCCACAGACTCTCCTCCCAGAATTTTCCAAAATTGAAATACCAGAAAATGCAATTATGAGCCATGTTTGAGAAAAAAAGACAAGAATTTGTGTCGGATGCCCCCCCCCCCGGAAAACTTTGAAATTTTAGTTATAAAAATGCAATTATCGACAATCTTTGGTAATAGCAGAGGGAAAGGAATGCGAGTTGATATTCTCTTCAAAAACATTTTTGAAATTGAAGTCATGATTAGGCAATTTCAAGCCATATATCATTGACGACGTTGTGTAAACGGATGGAGTTTACGAATAATTTCTCAGAAATTTTAAAATTGATATCCTAAAAACGCATTTGTAGACTATCTTTTATAACATTATAAAAATTGATGCAGCTCAGCACTCTCTCTGGAAGTCACCCCCCCCCCTCCAAAAAAAAAAAAAAAAAAGAAACTGTAGGCGATTTTTAATTTCTTCAAGGGGAAAAGAAGGGGTTCAAATCCCCCCCAGTAGTTTTCCAAAATTGATATTCTAGAATGCAATTGAAGGCCACCTTTGATGTCACCCCCCCTCCCTTCCCCATGATGTATGTTTTAAAATTTTCGTTAATACTTTTATATTTATTTATTAAATATTTACTTGCTTATTTTTTGATTATTTTTTACTGTAATTAATTTATTTCTGCATGTTAGTGCACACTGAGTTTTCCTCCGGGAAGAGGGCAGTTGACTTTCTGCGGGAGGGCACTGCCCCCCCCCCCCCCCCGGAGAGATGTCTGAAAGAAACACTGATAAGATGTGTTGTAGATTTGTTGGAGTAACAAATGTTATTTTCAGAAGTGCTATTTCTCTTTCGAAAATTGTCGTCCTGATTTTATCTTAAATTTCTGTAAGGAAGGTATTTTTGAAATTATTGAAAGTTCTCTTTTCACATTGTAATATATTCTGTGCCATATTATGTAGGAGTCTTGTAATGTTATGAAGTACAAAGCGAGAAGTTTTTAAACGTTCATAAGTTTTATTTTTTTTCCATCAAAGTTGCACTTCTTTCATTGAAAATAATTAAATTTGTATTCTATTTCTAATTTTGTTTAATTTGTTTCGTGAGAAAATCATGTCATTAAAATTTGAAGAGATTTTGAATTAAAACTTGATGTTTTTTCCTTAATTACAAAAAATAACAAGAATATTTAAAGTTTAATTGCTACACCTGTAACGATATAATTGCCCAAGAGTGAAAGAATAGAAAAGAAAAAAAATCACTACACTATTCTACACCAGTCTCATCCAAATTGGCTAATCGTCAGAGCAAATGTGCCAAAAAAAGTTTTTTTAGCAGCTTTTTGTGACCTCCCATAACCTCCCATCGGGTTACGGCCTGCCTGTTGCACTTCTTTTATTCTTTTCTTTTGCTGTTAAAAAAACTTTTCCGGAAAGTGCGTGTTCGGAGAAAATATATCAAAAAAGTTATAAATTAAATAAGAAAAGCGGAAAGCTCTCCCGAGTTATTAATTTATGGTGACACGACAGTAATTAATTCTTCTCTCAGCTTGGGCAAGAACGGGGAGTAAAGTGGATGATTTCGTAGGTTATCATTTCTTTGCAGTCCCAAGACTTGGCAAGCTCATAGGGAAGAGGTAGGTGTGTTTCTCTTTATGATACTTTCTCGTATATGACTTTATTTATTTTGCTGAGACATAAAGTCCTAAATTTTATAAACTGATGTAAAATAAGGTGCATAAATTTATGAGTATCAAGGAAGAAATTGAGTTGTGTGCTTTGCTTATACTTATAGTTTGCTTGAAATTAAATCAACATTCCTTTTCGCACAAGTAGCCTAGTGCACTTCTGCATCATATACTGGCGACATATTATATTTTACCGTGGTATAACACGTTTTACCGTTGTACTTATATGTGTCACCGTCAGATAGCACAATACGGTGAACTCTCACTTATACGCCGCCCAAGGGACCAACGGAAAAAGGTGCATAAGTGAGAGAGACGTATAAATGCACAAGCCTATTTAAAGGACTAAAGCGCAACATAAGTTCTAATGAGAGAATGAATAAGAATGTTTCTATAGAAAAGGGACATATTACTACGGTTTGGCAATTACTAGAACGTAACTACAATGATTAAGAAAAAACAAAAATTGTAGCATAACTAATTGCAAACTGTTCCCTTTAAAACGATGCATAATAGATAATTGTCCCTCTCTGAACTCTAGTTCATACGGAAATAATGCCTTCTGTGAGCAATAAAGGCGGAAAATTAAAGAGTTAAGTGATGGAAAATGCTTATTTTTTAAAGAAAATAAATTAACTGTTTTACATTTTTTATGAAAATTCGGCGCATAAGTGGAATATTTATCTTTAAAGCTACGTATAAACGAATGATACTATCATTATTTTGCTATGGAATGTGCTGGGACCAGTAAAAATCGTCGTATAAGTGAAAAGGGCGCATAAATGAAGCGGCGTATAAGTGAGAGTTCACTGTATATTTTTGAAATGTGTGAATGTCCAAAACGAAACTTGCAAGGAATGTGTTCGTATTCTAATAGAGAGGCTGAAAGAATAAATACAGAAATAATTGAATGAATGAGAGGAGGAATGAACAAATAAGAAGATGATGGATGTATTCATGAACGAATGAATTAATTAATGAACTTATGAATCAACAAATAATTGAATCAAAAAATAAGTAATGACAGGAATTAATAAATGAATAGAGGAATAATTGAATGATTGAATAAAAATAACAGAAGGCGTAAATAGATAAACAATAACAAATAAATAAATAAATAAATAATGAGTGGAGTGACTGAGTGACTGGTTGAAGGAATGAGTTACTGAATAAGTAAATGGGTTAGTTTTAAGAGAATGGATGGAAGCAGGAATAAGTAAATGAATTAAGAAATGAATGAGTAACGAAATAAATGAATAAAGGAGTCAATAAATAAATGACTTCAAGGAATGAGTGAATAAGGAAAGGGTGAATGAATGAGTTAGAAAATTTGAAAATGAGTGAATAACATTGAACTCAGTCATTCAGGCGTTCATTATTTCATTCACTTATTTTTCCCTCATTTTTTTGTTCATTCATTCACTCACCATTTGCTTAATTTATTCAGTCACTCATTTCTTCATTCATTCGTCATTTTATTTATCTATAAATTCACTACTTTTCATTCATTTATTCATTCCTATTATTTATTCATATCTTGTTATTATCATCATATCTTGTTATTATCATTATATCAATTCATTCCTTTTATTAATCTTATTTGCTTAAACAAATGTAGTATTGAGGGTCTAGATAAGTTTAAGAAGATCTTATATTTATAGAAACTGCCGTAGTAGAATTGGCAATGCATGTTAAAACTAAGGGCTATAGAGGTTGTGTGGGGGGGGGGGGGGATTTGGCCTCTAATCCCTCTCGCTGAGTTACTGCTGGGATTTAATAAATATTTAGTTACTGAAGTATATAAATACCTTTGTTCAATAAATGTAAAGTATAAGTACAACGTTAAAAAAGCAAATAAGCAGGGATACTGCAGACACATTGTCTGTGTATCCATAAGCTCACAATTTTTTGCATTAAAAAAGGCGTTCCTTGTCACACAGAAACACGTGTCTGAAGTATCCCTGCTTATTTGTGCATTTTAAAGGTTGTATTTATACTTTAAAATTAGGTACTGCTTGAAAAATATTTAGCATGAACAAATATTCTATCATACAGCGAAAAATGTAATTAATTTTTAATAGAAATGTTCATGTTTTTTTTTATTTATCTTGTTACTTTTTTATTTATTTAATTATTTTACATTTCAACGTCTTATGCGAGGCTCTGAAATTATGATTCGCAAACTTTTTCTGTAACGGAAGTGACGTAGCTGTTTTTAATCATTGCCGGAGCAAAAAATAAATAATAATAACAACAAATCAATTTCAAGGCTGAACAATTGAACATAAACAAGCATATATTTGGATTTTTTGCTCTTTAAACTACATTTAATATTAAGTTATTTAGAATAATTGGCATCACAACTTTCCTTCTCATATCTGTTGTTGTCATGGTTGGATGATTTTGAAAACTGTTTAGTGCTCTCGTTGTTTATAATTTATTTTCTTTATTAAAAAAAAAAAACAATTTTACTGAAATTCTTTTTAAATCGAGAGCTTACGTTACTTATTTCAGTTATCATAAACCGGTTATTTTCGTAACTCTTCTTGAGAACGAAGAAGATGATGCACAGTGACACATTTGTATGTAATTTTATGTGAATAAATGATGAATGCAATCTATGCTAATCAAAAGTTTTGATGAATAAGTAAAATGCTTCCCTATAGTATAAAAGTATCACTTCCATCTAAACTGCCACTACTAAAAGTATCACTAGTGGTACATTAAAGTGTTTTCCAGGGTTAGATTGGGAACTACTTTGATATAAGCCCCAAATCGGAAATTTGGCGACTTTTTTTTCTCGCCAAGCAAAAAACCTGTTGCCACAAAAATTATTGCCACAAAACTTCAAAAAATAAACTCAAAAAATGGTACAAATGCAAGAAAATACTAAATTTGGCAACAGCAAAAACCTAAATTAGCTGTAAAAACCTAAATTGGCAACACCAAAATAGGAAGCAGCAACCCTAAAGAGTCCGTAGGGAGTCCCAGATTTGGCGAGTAATTTTTGGGGGGGGTATATCAAAGTTATACCTTAGATTGTTTAAGATAAGGAATTCATTTAGCTGATCAAGTGAATGAATTTAGGGTTAAATATCTTTGGCCTTTGCATTATCAAATACAGAGGTGGGGAAACTGTTAGCAATGTTTAAATATTGATAAATTTTATGCAACGTATTCTAGAACCATGGAGAGAGTGAAAAGAATGGGGTAAATACATTTAAAAATAGGTGAAGCATCTAAACCTCATTCTTAGACATAAAATGTGTGGCAGACGAATAACTGGGGCAGTACGCGAGTAGTAAGAACATTTTTTATGATTAGATAATATTTTAACTTAAAAATAGTACTGTTTCTTACAGCAAAAATATTCATCATAAGATAAAGCTTTCAAACAGTTATTAAGGAATTTTATACTTTTGTAAAAGCTTTAAATGTTTTCTTTTAGTTTTCTCACTCTAATGGCTTGGAAAAGGAAATTCGAATGGACTCTGGCAATTCTGCAGCTCTTTTTCATTGTTGTTTTCGCCTTCTTTTTCAAATATGGAGACGACTTGCTTCCCAAAGCCTCTAAACCAGATAACAATAGCTCCGTCATGGAACAAGAGCAGCAGCCCAATATTTTACCGAAGTATTATCCGAGTAAGTAATTTTAATTAAAATTCTTGAAAAACTTGAAATTATTCGTTTGAATTATCTTTGAGTTTTTTGAGAAAATAATAAAAGACACTAAAATAAAAGTGAGTGATAACTCAATATTTATCGTCATTGCAGTAGGAAAAACTATGTTTGGGGTAATGCTCCTTTTAAAAAGATTGGCAAATTTTTGTTAGAACGCAAAAACGTCAGATTAAATTGCGTAACTACTTACGTTTCTTCAAAAAGCAGACATGGATTGGAATGTATTCACTTCAAATTTGAAGTATTTGTACAATATTAATCGAAATGTTCCGGGAGAATGCGTTATCCCTAACTTCTGTTCGTTGTCAATGCTATAGAAACTCTTGAATTTAAGACTAAACGAATTTGGGGGCTATTAGGGTATTTGTAGCTCCAACTGGATGATACCACTATAGACATAGCAACGGCAGCGATGAACCTCCCACGACTGATATCGCCAGGGAACCTGATCTCTTCACAAGGCGGCATCCCATAGCTAGCATGTTAACCTGATCTTGTTCCTTGTGATTTCTTTCTTAGAGGTTACACAGAAGCATAAAGAATTGACAAGAAAAGCAATGCAGAGCTTTAGAGCTTCATTATTGTATGGAAATGTAGGCCAGCATTAAGAGAATGCCAGCTTTAAAAGGAAGGTATTCAGAATACGAAAATTTCTAACATTATTAATTTCAAAGTATAAATAAACTTTTTAATAGGTTTTAATTATTGCTTTGTAATTCATATTTGAAGTGTAGGATTTTTTCGGTCACAGCTTGCATATGCACTGAAAACAGACTACAATACAAAACTCCGAAGAATATACTTCATTCGTCACGTCGCAATGGACCACGTAGTTGTTATCTGCCAATCGCAAAGACAATAAAAGGAGAACCGTCAAGACACATCAAAGTAAAACGATAAGCGATTTTGATTATCATAACAAAAGGCAGTGTTTTTTTTTAAATAATTAATTAATTTTTATTTATTCATTTATTTATTTATTTTTTATCAGTCTTCAACGCTGGAAATTCCCTTAAAATCGATAAAACAATATTTGTTTTATTTTTTAACTAATTACTTCCTTTTACGTAGTAAAGGAAGTATTGTGATCGCGAAAAAATTTTTCCTCAAATTGGAGTTAAAAATTTGGGTTTTTTAACCCTTGAATGAATATTGAGTCATTTTCTCGACCTATCAGCACATGCATATGTACCTGCCAACATATAACCAGTCGAAAAATCATTTTCGACCAACCCCGAGTTAGTTACGACGAGTTTTCTCGTGACGTCTGTATATACGTATGAGTGTCGCATAACTCAAAATCTATATGCCATAGAAGCTACTGGTTTGGTATATAGGCTCTGAGGGGGGTCTAGTTGTCCACCTCTCCTTGGTGGTTGCATTCGAATGCTCCCAAGGGGTTGTTTTACCCCTTTTTGGGGGGTAAATCAGTGTTAATTTCAATGCAGATGAATTGGCACGACCACTTGGCGATATATCGCCAAGCTTTTGGTCGCCAAGTGTTTGACGCCAACTTAGCGACATATCACCAAGTTGGCGACAAATTTGGCGAATTTTTTTTTTTTTTGAATTTGGGTTCAATTTGGCTCTATTGGCGACATTTTGCGAAAAATCCACTGAATGATGTTAAAATCGGCGATATTTAGAAAATGAATCAATGTAAAACATTTGTTTTGCATTGTTTCGTGGCAAACTAGGGATGTAAATGTTCGAATTGCTATCTTGCTCACTCCTAGCACTATTTTAACACTAAGGCATCTACAAAGAAATTTACACTTAAAAGGAAGTAGTGTGAGACCCATACCAGATTTTTATGTTTTTTAACTTGAAATAAATGATCTTTACTTTCAATTTATTACACCTAACCTTTATTACCAACAGTGTTTCAAGACATCAACGCTATGATATTCTTCGGCGTGGCTTTTCTGTACGCATTCCTAGGAAAGTACGGATACACAGGAGTAAGTATGAATATTTTGATGGCTGCTATAGCAGTGCAGTGGGGAATCATTAGTACCATTTGGTGGAACTTGGAAAATGGGAAAATGAAACTCGATATTACAAGGTAAGAACCTTTACAAACTACTTCATTATTTATGGCAATTAAAGAATAATAATTGCTGTGTGTTGAGCTGAGGGAAAGGAAGTTATTATAAGAATTGGAAAGAAATGCGTTGCTCCAATCAAATAAATTTTGACAAGTTTTTGTTTTTTATCAAAGGTGCGAAATTCTGTAGTCTACAAGTAATACACCACCAACTCGTTTATTCCAGCCATGGACTATACAGGGTGTCCACTCAAATCGTGGACCAATAGCTAATTTCTAAACCGTTAGAGATAAACATATAGTTTATTTAGGAAAAAATCTCTAAATTACGAAAGGAATTTTGGGTCTATTCAATGTTTTTCAAAAAATCAAATTTTGAAAGAGTTACGAAATTTAAATTTTTATACAGCCCCCCAATCCTATCAATCATATTTAGTCAAACATTCTTGACACGGTAACGTTTAAAACTAAAAAAAAATCACTCTTCTACGACAAAAATTGACCGAGTTATGACGTTTTGAAAAATCAAGATTTTGCATTGTTTCATGACGTCATCGAGAGGGACCGTATGCGAAATCCTTCATAATCTTGATTTTTCAAAACGTCATAACTCGGTTAATTTTTGTCGTAGAAGAGTGATTTTTTTTTAGTTTTAAACGTTACAGTGTCAAGAATGTTTTACTAAATATGATTGATAGGACTGGGGGGCTGTACAAAAATTTAAATTTCGTAACTCTTTCAAAATTTGATTTTTTGAAAAACATTGAATAGCCCCAAAATTCCTTTCGAAATGTGGAGATTTTTTCCTAAATAAACTATATGCTTATCTCTAACGGTTTAGAAATTAGCTATTGGTCCACGATTGGAGTGGACACCCTGTAGTTTCGTGCTTTTTAGCACTCGTCAGCATGGAATAGGAATTAAACGAGCTGGAGGCAGAAATCCTCTCACAGAGCAAAAAAAAAAAAAAAAAATCTGCCTCCAGCTCGTTTAATTAATATTCCATGCTGACGAGTGCTAAAAAGCACGAAACTGCAGTCCATGGGTGGAATACAGGGGGGATGGCATGCATGAGAATAGGCGCGTTTACTGTCTAAAAATTTTTCGCGAGACCTCCGTCGAATCTGCGCACGCGCTAAGTCTCCTCTGACTTGCTCGAAATAGGGGGGAAATGCAACGAGGAAGTAGCAAGCGAACAAAAACTGAAGGCATCGGGAAGTGCGCATCCTAAACCTATCTTCCCTTTTTCAAATGGAAGCGTTCGTGGCTGCCAGACGTACAATACGCAAACAGACAGTACTTACTGCTTTTTATCATATAGCCTGTTACTTTAAAATAGGCATATCAAGGTCACAAATTTTGCGTCGTCTCCATGGAGACTGCTAAGGCAGTTCATTTATTTTAGGTTTATAGTGTTTAGTTTCCGTGGAGATGAAGCAAAATTTCTGACCTTGATAAGCCTATTTGGGCCGTGGTGGCCCGATCGGTAAGGCATCGGACTCGTGTCCGGAGGGATCCGGGTTCGATCCCAGCCGATCAAAGATCCACCGTCTTGATTAATGGTGGCTGGGAGGCGTTAAAAATGTCGTGGTCACAAAGTCCTCCAAGTGAAACGATACCTCTGGGGGTGCTGGGCCCTAGGGTTTGCTCGACCCTAGGTTCTGGTTCAAAATTGTGAACAGAGCGCTCTTCAGGGCCCTATGCCGGTTAAACCACGAAGCTGTGGTAGGTACGGGGGACCTTGGAGTGTGAAATGAAATGAAATGATAAGCCTATTTTAAAGTCACAAATCATAGTTACCGACAACCTTGGGGCCTCGATGGCGCAGTGGGTCTGCCCGTCAGTTTGTAATCTCAAGAGGCGCGGGCTCGATTCCCGCCTTTGCCCTGGGTGTAACTTCCCTCTCTGTGCTGTAAATTCTTTCCTTCAATAAAATCTGTATTGTACTATCTTTTGAGGCAAGGCGAATAGTACGCAGTCCTCATGTGTGTCGAAGTTTATTGACTTCTAGAATAGAATAGAATCGACAACCTTTCTGCTACCTTATACGAAAATGTTCAATTTTGGATTGATAAAAATCGTTTCATTTTGGAACAAAACACAGTCGAATTTTACTCCAAAATGAAACAATCTCGTGAACGCGCTTAAAATGAATTATTGTTAAAGGCGAACATTTTCGATCCCCGTCCATTTGTATGTTCTTTTTTGTTGGTCGGATAAGCCGAACTACGTTTGAGACGCATTGACTTTAAAGGTCCGCTAGAGTTCATTAGAACGATGTTCGACTGTGTCTGGAGATGGCATTTTGTACATCAGACATTGTGCAAGATATTAGTCTCATAGAGATCGGAGTAAAAGAAATTCTGATGTTGCACTGTCAAATGTGAATGATAGACGACTAAACCTACCGAAACTCTTTCATTATTTCCCCCATGGATCATTTTGGTTCAGAGTGTGGTCTTGCGGTTACCAGATGATTCAGAATCGCGGTTTTTTCTTTGATGACAATCCCCATTGGAATTAACTCTCCCGACATTGTTTTATATGATTTCCCTTTATTTCAGCCGCTATGGGACGAAAAAATTTCACTTATCCAAAATGCCTTCCACAGATATTTTGATCCAAAAAGCAATTGGACGAAAAAGCTTTTTCTGATTTGCGAAGGACATGGAGAATCAAACTTATATCCTCGCGGATATGCTAGATAATTTTCTGTTGCGTGTGTGAAAATATGCTTAAGTATTCCAGTAATAACTATAACTTTATAACAGTGACATATTCACAAAATGTGCATTGCTCATTAAATTTAAATTCATTAAGTAAGCGAAAAAAGAAAACAATATTTTTTTTGTCGTGTCGATGTATTATTGCTACACTTCATCTTCTTAAGCAAAAAAAAAAAAAAAATCCGTTTGAATTAAAAGCTCTTCTGTGGAATTGATTTTGACACTTGTCCAAAGCATGAAATGAAAATTTCAGAAGTTTTATTTCATTATCATTTAAAATTATTTACTCATTATTTAAAATTAATTACTCATCATTTAAAATTATTAGCAGAACGAACAATGCATACTTTATTAGGGTGAGTTCTGGTAAGAGCGTACCCTTTTTTTTTTCAAAGTTCATGTTCTCAAGGATGCTGCTCTGTTGAAAAATTTTGTACACTCACAATTTTTTTTTTAGTTTTCTTTCCAGATCCTTTACTAAGATTTTCAAGCATATAATATGTCAAATAAACCATAAGCATAGGTTTTGTGACCTGGTTTATGACACCTACTTTAAGGTACGCACTTTCCCTACCTAGCGGGGTAAGTGCGTCCACCTTAAATTATGTGAATATGAGCAGGAAAAAACTTCTGGCACATATTAAATATGTTATTTAGTTGCCTTGGGATAATTCCTAATACTAGAGATCAGTACTTGCTTGCATGGATGAAACGCAATCAGTGATATCCCACGTGTCTTGCAAACAACTGTGATTTGAAGATTGAGAGGACTTGTGTCTGTGACTCTTCCTTTGTCCTTTTAATATGATGAAGTGAGCAAATATAAATTGTTTTTATTTAGCAATAATCACTTATAGTCTACATAGTTTATTTTTGTTTAATACATTAATCAGTCTGTGTTTAAGCCAGGGTTCGCACTTATCCCTTCTTAAATGTAAGATGTGACATGTGCGTCCAATAGCGTTGTTGTAAGCGCGTACCCGTGTGATGTTCTTTAATTCTTTTTGTATGGTAGATCGTTAGGTGACCTGAGTGAACAATTCGTTTTTTTCTTTTTTTTTTGAATAAATACGGTTTTAAAATATTTTTCTTATTAGAATCAGCAGCAGTAAGAAAAAACACAAAATAAAGAGCAAAAAAAAGAAAAGAAAATAATTGATCATGATATGATACTTGTACTTTTTTTTTCTTGTACATTGAAATAGTTTTTCACAAGGTGTTCTTAATTTTCTTAAATATAATTTATTCATTACTCCACCTTCGTTTTTTGAATCAGATAACTCCTTATTTAGTGTTTCACTTAATTTCATTGCTTCATTTGTCATTCTGGTTTAAAAGTATAGTTTATGATCGCTATTTTCAACGAAAAATTTACTAACTGATATCTAAAAGCCAATATATTTCAGAGGTAATGAATAAAATTGAAATCTTATGCCGCATTCAATGTAAATACAAATGCTTGATGGAAAAAACGTCGGATTTATAAACGGGTTATTAAAAAA
>JAXGGA010016948.1:0-25501 GCA_038373865.1 Uloborus plumipes | reverse complement strand
GAATGAAAATTCGCGGCGACATCACAAGTGCGATGTTGCAGTGACGACGCCTGGTAGCACGAAGGCAGTCGATGTCACTTAGTGCTGGTTTTGCGCCTTATTTGTGACTTTTAAATGAAATTCTTCAAAGCATTATTGCGATTTAAAAAAGTCGCAACAAACGGGGATGTGACTACGAATTGCACAGTGACCAAAATAAGACGCTTTTGTGATACCTCACAAGCGAAGTCGCAAAGATGTGGCAGCAACTTACGAGTGTCAGCTCGCGGAGAAGTCACAAGGCGGAGAAGTCCTCAGGTGCCGTCACTGTGAAGTCGCACTGTGACGCTGCCGCGACTTCACGCGTACGTCACTGACTGGTCGCATCGGTCGCTGTGACTGTGATGTGAGGTCGCTAAACCGTCACTGGGAGACCTAGGTTGCAATTGGGTCGTCAGGCGTTGTCACTGTAAAGTCGCATTGTGAAGTCGCCGTTGCTGACATTCGTAAGTAACTTGGTTGCGACTTCACTTGTGACGCATGCGAGGGTCACAAAAGCATTGCATTAGCAACGCCTGAAGACGCAAGTGGGACTTTTCTCTGACGTCGTGGTAAAGTCGCATTGTGACTTAAAACTGTCACATCGACGTGGATGTGACTCACTTTGTGACCACAATGTGACCTTCAGCAGCTCTTTACTTTTTGAGTTTCCTCTTGTAACTCTCGTCTAGTATAGTGGTTAGAATTCTTGGCTTGCATCCAGACGACCCGGGTTCGATTCCAGGCGTGGGACAATGGGTTTCGCAGCGTAACGGTTGGCGGAAAGTATGTTGATTCAATCCAGGTTCTTATATCAGTGATTTCTGATGTCAGTAAAAGACTCTTTTATTTTTTCAAAATTAAAAAAAATATTTTATGACAGGTCGTCGGGCGCCGTCACTGTGAAGTCGCATTGTGACGCCGCCGCAACTTCACACACAGGTCACTGACTGGTCACATCGGTCGCTGTGACTGCGATGTGAGGTCGCCAAACCGTCACTAGGTGACCTCGGTTGCAATTGGGTCGTCATGCGCCGTCACTGTAAAGTCGCATTGTGACGTCACCGCGGTCGGACATTCGTAAGTCGCGGTGACGTGGTTGCGACCGCGCTTGTGACGAGCGTCACGGGTCACAAAAGCGTCACATTTTGGTCACTGTGCTATCAGGGCGGTTCGCATGAGCGGCCCGAAGTGCCCGACCGAATGCTCATTTGCCCGGTAGTTATGAAAATTAGGGACCTATAAGTGACGACACATTTCAGTTTTAGCTGCTGCCTTGTATACGCCATTTTCAATATATATACAGGGTGTCCACTCCAATCGTGGACCAATAGCTAATTTCTATACCGTTAGAGATAAGCATATAGTTTATTTAGGAAAAAATCTCCAAATTATGAAAGGAATTTTGGGTCTATTCAATGTTTTTCAAAAAATCAAATTTTCAAAGAGTTACGAAATTTAAATTTTTATACAGCCCCCCAGTCCTATTAATCATATTTAGTAAAACATTCCTGACACTGTAACGTTTAAAACTAAAAAAAAATCACTCTTCTACCACAAAAATTGACCGAGTTATGACGTTTTGAAAAATCAAGATTTTGCATTGTTTCATGACGTCATCGAGAGATCGCTTAAGGGACCGTATGCGAAATCCTTCAAAATCTTGATTTTTCAAAACGTCATAACTCGGTCAATTTTTGTGGTAGAAGAGTGATTTTTTTTTAGTTTTAAACGTTACAGTGTCAAGAATGTTTTACTAAATATGATTGATAGGACTGGGGGGCTGTATAAAAATTTAAATTTCGTAACTCTTTGAAAATTTGATTTTTTGAAAAACATTGAATCGACCCAAAATTCCTTTCGTAATTTGGAGATTTTTTCCTAAATAAACTATATGCTTATCTCTAACGGTTTAGAAATTAGCTATTGGTCCACGATTGGAGTGGACACCCTGTATATAGAAACCTTGAAAAAGCGTAAAAGTGTAATAATTTAATCAAATTCATTAAATTATTAAATCTAATTATTATTTTAATACTTAAATCTAATTTATCTAGAAAATAAGGACTGTCAAGGATGTCAATAAGGACTGTGACAAGTCCTTTGCACATTCAAACTTTCTCTGAAATTGACCCCACCCTCCTCCCGATTCCAATCTTGATAAAAAGCACAATAAGTTTATTTACAAATATTTACAATAAAACAGGTGATAATTACTAAACATCCAGCAATTTTGAGAAGATATTATAAGCACTTTACATTTAACAGTAAGATAAATTGAGGAAGACGCAGTAGTTTTCAACGTTAATTTATATAAAATAGCGTATTGGTTTTATTCTTAAAAATCTAATTTATCTACAAAATACGGACTTTGTGATTGGTTAAAAAATAGTTTTCACTTTGAAGAACAAATTTTTACCACCGAAAATTAATCATTACAAAACCCTTCCATTTCGGCATCGACCCTATAGGGGAGACCGGGGCAGGTTTACGCATGGGGCACGTTTACGCAGCGCACTTTTTCAGAAACGTGTAGTAGTTTGCTCAACATCGGTGATAACAGATTCATCCGGGCACCTATCGGATATTCTCACAAGAATTTTAGCTTCAGTCGAGCTTCTGCCTAGCGCGCAGCGAGGATTATCTGTTTTCTGCCAAAGTGAGTAAATTTTGTGTTCAGCTTACTAAACCTTATTGTGAACTAATAATACTTTGTTAAAGATAAACAAATATATGAACGAACGCAGAATTTAATGCTCTTTTTAAAAATGTAATTGTTTTGACGGAAATGTTATTGTATTTGGTTGCACATTAAAAATAAGCTAAAAAGTAACGACGGGGCACGTTTACGCATCGACGTCGGGGCACGTTTACGCAGTAAGAACGCGCGTAAATGTGCCCCAGAAGCTTTTTTAGCACCGCATCGCCATAGAACGTCTGTATTTTTAGTCCATTTAGCTTCGCAATTTCTCATTTTATGTTTAATTGAATTACAAATTCATCTCTTGTAGCTAGCTATCATATAGTTCTGTACTCATGCTTGTACAATTTAAATTTTATTTCAGCCTGTTTTTTTTTTCTTTATGTTACAAAAACTCTTAGAACGATGTTAGCCATAAAACTAATGAAAAATACCGTACTGAAAGTGAGACTTGGTCAAGCCACAATTAGAGGGGCTGCCAAAATTTTTGGTTTAAATGACAAGACGGTAGGTAACTACTGCAAAAAATGAGCTAACCTATCCAATGAGGACCTGAAAACGCAAGATGAAAATAAACATGTCAGTTGAAAGTGTCTTAGAATATTTTGGACTATTTTATGAAGTTTTAAATTGCTTTTTTTTTCAATGAAACCAAATACGATTATAAAATTTAAATTTAATAATTCATACTGTGAAATTTTTAAATGGTATTCAAAGTCACTTTCATTAGATGAAGCCCCCCCCCCCGCTAATTTGAATGCCATTCAATTAGCGGCACATTTCATTTCAACAGTTGAAGTAGTAAATGTGCAACTAATTTTCTATTGCGGGAAAGGTTTTCAATATTATTTGGCTGAGCTGCACATGCTAAGATCTCAATATCTGTCCTTCTTCTTTCTTTTATTTTTCCTTCGTTCTCGGGCTATTTTCGTGGCACAAGGTTTTTCATTGGTTATTGCTTTCATTTTTATATTGCATGATTATTTGAATATATTTCACCCTAAAAAAATAAATAAATAAAAAAAAATAAAATAAAATTTTCTTAAACATATGAGAAATTAAAATACAGAAGCGCCGAAGAAAACGTAAAAGTTCAATTAAAATGCAGTTAGATGCAGGCCCGTCCTTCCGAATTGGGGGACGGGGGGTCTATTAAAATACAGTTTTGTATTTTAATTAGGGCGGAATTCCGAATTGGGGGAGGGGGGTCAATTAAAATACAGTTACCCCAGGGGGGACTGTATTTTAATTGACCCCCTCCCCCAATTCGAAATTCCCCCCGTTCGGGAGAGGGGGGTCAATTAAAATACTGGGGGGGGGACTGTATTCGTGGTTCGTTCTGTAAAAAACAGTCCCCCCAGGGGGACTGTATTTTAATTGACCCCCTCCCCCAATTCGGAATTCCCTCCCGTTCGGGGGGTCAATTAAAATACTGGGGGGGGCTGTATTCGTGGTTCGTTCTGTAAAATACAGTCCCCCCAGGGGGGACTTTATTTTTGACCCCCCTCCCCCAATTCGGAATTCCCTCCCGTTCGGGGGGTCAATTAAAATACTGGGGGGGGGCTGTATTCGTGGTTCGTTCTGTAAAATACAGTCCCCCCAGGGGGGACTGTATTTTAATTGACCCCCCTCTGACCCCCCTCCCCCAATTCGGAATTCCCCCATTCGGGGGAGGGGGGTCAATTAAAATACAGTTTTGTTTTTTAATTGACCCCCCCTCCCCCGAATTGGGGGAGAGGGTCAATTAAAATACAGTCCCCCTGGGGGGACTGTATTCGTGGTTCGTTCTGTAAAATCCAGTTCGTGGTATCGCTCTGTAAAATACAGTTTCCCCCAGGGGGGACTGTATTTTAATTGACCCCCTCTGATCCCCCTCCCCCAATTCGGAATCCCCTATTCGGGGGAGGGGGTCGATTAAATTACAAAACTATTTTAATTGACCCCCCCTCTGACCCCCTCCCCCAATTCGGAATTCCCCCCCCAATTCGGAGTAGGGGGTCAATTAAAATACAAAACTGTGTTTTAATTGACCCCCTCTGACCCCCTCCCCCAATTCGGAATTTCCCTCCCATCCGGGGGAGGGGGGTCAATTAAAATACAAATCTGTATTTTAAAATACCCCCCTCTGACCCCCTCCCCCAATTCGGAATTCCCCCCCATTCGGGGGAGGGGGGTAATTAAAACACAAAACTTTTATTTTAATTGACCCCCTCTGACCCTCCTCCAATTCCAAATTCCCCCCATTCGGGGGATGGGGGTCAATTAAAACACAAAACTATATTTTAATTGACCCCCTCTGACCCCCCTCCCCCAATTCCGAATTCCCCCTATTCGGGGGAGGGGGTCAATTAAAATACAAAACTGCATTTTAATTGACCCCCCTCTGATCCCCCTCCCCCAATTCGGAATTTCCCTCCCATCCGGGCGAGGGGAGGTCAATTAAAACACAAAACTGTATTTTAATTGACCCCCCCTGACACCCCTCCCCCAATTCAGAATCCCCCCCATTTGGGGTAGGGGGTCAATTAAAATACAAAACTGTATTTTAATTGACCCCCCTCCCCCGATTCGGAAGGACGGGCCTGCATCTAACTGCATTTTAATTGAACTTTTACGTTTTCTTCGGCGCTTCTACAAATGTAATTTTAGAAGAATCAGCTTTCCTTTTTGCAACTCTGGTTAAAACGGAAGTGAGGAAAATGTAATCCTTTAAATAAATGATTGTCTCTCGAATATATAAAGCTATCTTCTAAATTAGATGTAAACGTAATGTTTCACGTAAAAGTAGTTTCGAAGACTGCATGTGTTATGACTTTTAAACAATCTCTAAATTGTTTCATGTGCATTATAAATGTTTTAAACTGTGAACACATAACAACACTTTGTATTTTGATGTTTTGTTTTTTTTTTTCATCAAGACTGAAACAGTTTTACTCCTAGAAATCAAGTCTTTACACGCATGTTTTTACTGTAGCCGTCCCTTTAAAAAGTCTCACCGAACCCTAGGAGATCAGCGCCAAATGACTAAAGTAGCAGAAATTGTAAGTTCTGCTTGTACGCTCTTTTTTGCCCGTCTGGCTAGCCTTTTAAGGATCGCAGGTAGCCATGATCCTACAAAATGTTCTTTTATTAACTTCCTTTATTTTTTGTTAGTAAAAACTGTAACTTTTATTTTTAAAATTACTAAGTAGTTTCAGTTGTTAATTGGTAATAAGCCCTGAGTTTGCAGTTTATCTAAAAAATGTTCTTTTATAAATTATCTATTTTTTATTTTCAAACAGTGCATGAAGTTATAAATAAAACATTTTAAATTCATTAAAAATTCATTTCTCTCAATACTTGGCACTCTAATAACGTGCCTCGTAATGCGTAAACGTGCCCCGATGTCGATGCGTAAACGTGCCCCGATGTCGATGCGTAAACGTGCCCCGATGTCGATGCGTAAACGTGCCCCGCCTAATGCGTAAACTTGCCCCGGATACGGGGCACGTTTACGCAACAGACTTTGTCCTAAATATTATTTTTTTAACTCTTAAATACAAACACAAGGCGAAAACTGAATGCATAAATTTGAACTTCATTAAATGCTTGATAAGAATATAACATTTGAAATTTTCTAAATTAAAACATAAAAATTAGAAAATTCGCGGAAAAAAATCCGCGTAAACGTGCCCCGGTCTCCCCTACCGTTGGGGAAGATGCCGTTAGTGCCGTTTCCGTAGAGGGAAGATGCCGTATATGAGTTTTTTACTCCTACTGCAAGCAATGCATGTTATCGAATCGCGTTTTTTCCGACTGTTCGGTGTCGTTGTCTAGGACTATGTTTCGAGTATGGTCATTTTTTTTTCCTGTAGGGAGTGCCGAAAACCTACGGCATCTTCCCCAAAAGAATGTACGGCGTCTTTAAGGCTACAGTAGACACAAAAAAATATTTTGTTTCAACTATTGATCGATATGTCTAAAACGTTGTGTGCTTTTATATTAACTACATCTAAAAGCATTAAAAGCAAATTGGTGCAAAAACAGTAATTACTTTTTTTTGAAATTTAAAATGTAAAATTTTTTTAACAAAATTTCAAAATGCTCCATGCCTCGCTGTTTTGTTTTCAAACTTTGAATTTCCAATCATTAGGCATGATTGCATAAATTTATGCATTACATGGTATGTTTTATGTGATAGTTTATAAAAGATGGCTGAAAATGAAAATTTATATGAACTTTTCAGCTGAAAACGTTCATTTTCAGCCACCTTTTATAAAATATCTCGTAAAAAATTGCATATAATTCATAGATTTATGCAATCATGCCTAATGATTGGAAATTAAATGGAAAGTTAAAGAAAAAAAGTGTGACGCGTACAGCATTTTTAAATTTTTTTTTTAAATTTAGATTTTAAATTTAAAAAAAAGTATTTACTGTTTCTGCACTAATTTGTTTTTTCATGCTTTTAGATGTAGTAAACATACAATAATACTAGCACACAAAGTTGGACATGTAGATTGAAAAAAAAAATTTTTTTGTTTTGTCCACTGTAGCCTTAACACTAATTCTGGTAGTCATCAGAGCGGTAAATATGACAAAACACTATTTAAAAAAAAAAACCTTCAACAAGAGATAAATCAAAACCAATTTATGCATGCTCTCACTATGCATGCTCCTTCATTCTAACTGACTGGCTACACTGTAAAAAATTAATGTTGCTTTTGCAGCATAACACAGCTAATTTTATAGTATTAAACTGTAAAAAATGCTAATTTTGTAGATATAAACTGTCAAATTGCCGATTTCACAGTATTAAACTGAAATTGCCAATTTTACAGTAATAAACTGAAAAATTGCTAACTTAACAGTTTATATTACCGTGCAATTTACAGTTTTAAACTGGAATCTCTGCTGCGAGTATTATACTGTTGTTTTTACAGTATAATACAGCTAAATTTTGCGGCAATAAACTGTAAAATTTCTAACTTTACAGTAAGAAACTGTAAAATTGCTAGTTTTAGCGTTTATTATCGTGCATTTTACAGTTTTCAATTGAAACCTCGGCTTCAAGTTCTTTAGTGTATAAAGACAACAGTTCATTTTTTGTAATGTAGCTGTTTTGTTGATTCTTATGGGTGTAACACATGATACGGCATCTCCCCCAATGCGGCGTCTTCCCCCAAACTACACTATATTTCTCCAACCCTTTCTTAGCCATGGGACTGCCCTTGCAGCTCAAAGTGGAGTGTATACGAATATATAATTCGTATACAAATGAGAATTAATTTCGTCTTCATTCTTTATTTTGCGAACACATCTTTGCAATTTAATTGTTTACTAGCGGCGTTGTCCAACAAAATCAGATCTTTCGTTTAGGGCAAAAAATCAAATATTAAACAAGTAGTTCCATCCGGAACTGAACGAGCCTACTTTCCCGTTTGCCAATTTCAAATTTCAAATTTGGTAAAACATTCATCCGAAAGATAATGGGTACGTGGGGGTGGGGGGGGGGGCAATTCGAAAAGTCAAACATGAGAATGAATTGTCCTCGCCGAGATCTTTCTAACAAAAAAAGTTTGTTCAAATCTGACTGTTTAACTCAAAAGTAATTAGCGGGGGACCAGTTGTTTGAGCGGTTCAAAGTTGAACAAAAAAGTGCTCAAACCAAAATATTAAATGTGAGAATTATTTATCCTCGCCGAGATTATTAGAACAAAAAAAAAATGTTCAAATCGGACTGTTTACTCAAAAGTTGTTAACGGGGGACAGGTTGCTTGAACGGTTCAAAGTTGAACGAAAAATTGTTCAAATCTAAAAGTTAAATGTGAGAATGAGGTCTCCTCGCCGAGATCTTTCGAACAAAAAAAAGTTTGTTCAAATCGGACTGCTCACTCAAAAAAATATTAGAAGAGAGGGGGGGGAGGGGGGTAAAGGCATACAGACACATATATAATGCTGATAGCTATAATTATCAGTTGTGGAAGTTGAATTGACTTCAAAATGAAGACATGCTGCACGCGGTCACACACGTAAGGCTCTAGTGTCACACACGTAAGGCAAACTAAAAATTTTTTACTGCTACTCTACGAAGTTTAGAAAAAAAAATATGTGGAATACTTACTTAGTACACTTAGACACATGCACAAAAATCAGCGTTCATTTATCTTTTAAAACTTCACAGGAAATTACAAAATAATATGAGGTATAGCTTATTTTCAGATTTTCCGAGTCACACACGTAAGGCTGTATTCAAAATTTTATTAAAAAATTTAAAATTGTCCTATGAAAAAAATAACGCCGCATTACAACTTTTGCATATCTTCTGTTACTCCAACAGCAACCACTAAGAAATATATAAAAAAAATATCGTCCTGGTTTTTATTGCTATTTGCAAAAATAATGGTGTCAAAAAGTCACACAGGTAAGGCTGGAATGGCCCCTCATTGAGTTTCTAAAACTGTTAACATAAATGGAGAGTAGAAGTAAATAAAACGACAATTTAGGGTTGTCTACATTCTCGGATTCTTAACCAGGGTTGTCTGGGGTCAAGAATCTCGATGAGGGTAAATCAGTCATTTTTTGGCACCTTTTAGACAACAACCCTGATTAGGTATCCAAAAAAGGCAGACAACCCAAAACCGTCTTTTTATTTACTTCGTTTATTATTGTCGTTTATTAGGGATCTGAAACAGGAAGAAATTCTCACTTTATCGTTTTATTCGCAACGTTTACTCCTCATTCATGGTAATAATTTTAGGAAACTCAATGAGTATAGATCGAACCCAGTGGGATCTTGAACTATGTGTATCAGGTATTTCCAACGCCATCTCCGTCAAAAAAAAAAAAAAAAAAAAAAAAAAAGAAACCATCTCGTTCCTGCGGGCAGAAAAGTACTCAGACTTCCGAAAGACAACTCGTTAAAGATCCCACCGCTCATTAAGGGGTGTCACGTGCCCTGGGTGCTAAGCACCTACTGCGTGACACGCATCACTTCCTTCCCGCCGAACCAACGGAAACGGTATTGAATTAAGCATTTAAAAGACAAAAATAGTCATTTTAATTATGGGCTCCTGCAGTCATTAATACGCTTTTATTAATTTCACATGTAGGTTTGTTTGTTTGTATGTATGTAACTCTGAATAAAGGATAAAATTCACGTTCTTTACAAATATGAAAGTAGTATATTTAATACTAATACTAAAGGCTAAACTATATTACATATTGATAATAAACTATAATAATTTAATAACTATTTGTTTCACATTTGGGTTTACTTTTTTGTTTGCATGTATGTAACTCTGAACAAAACATAAAATTCACGTTCTTAACAAATATAAAAGTAATATATTTAATAGTATTAACACTAAACGCTGAATGATATTACTTGTTGATATATTATTAGTGAGGTATTATCAGTGCATGTAAACTTAGCGGATATTTGAAGTTTTCTAAATCTTCTCTTTTTGGTTTGATTAACTCTAAAGCACATTTTTTAGTTTTTTTAAACTATGATCATTTTAAAGTCTTCGCTGCAAAAAAAAAAAAAAAAATCTGTAACCTCATTCTATAAATGTCAGCAGTGCTGCCACCACCGTTATTGAGTAGCTTAACCGATGTATCTGATGTGAAATAACACATCACTTCGAGAGGTTACATCCTGGCTATGTAATAGGGTGGAGCGAAAAAAACAAAGTTTTTATTTTCGAATCATAATAGTGCGGAAAAGTTGCGATTGGTGAAGAGTTACAAAACAAAACAAAAATTTTTGAAATCGAATAATATCTTCCGTTCCCGCAACGAGCCTGAAATTTTGAAAAAATGAAAATTTTCATGTGTTTTTAGCGATTTTTTAAAATTTTTGTTTTAATGTTTTATTTTAATGCTCTTGGACGGAAAAGTTACGTTTGGTGAAGCCTTCTGAAATTTTGAAAAATATATTGAAATCGAATAATACCTTCTGATCCAGGAACAAGCCAGAAAAACCAAAAAATTATAAAATTTCAGCTTTTTTTGGGGTGATGAAAAAAAATTAAAAAAAATATGTTCTCATTTTTTTTTTCTTTTTTACCCGGTATCATAGCGTAAAGCCTTTTAAAAAGCACTATATTACTCTTAAACATTAATTTTTTTCTTGATTTTTCAGGTATCTTCTAAACATGCAAAACTACCATTTTTTACAACAATGAAACATTTTCAAATAATCGAAAGTTATAAAATATTTTCCAAAATTTCTGCAATCCAGTACAAAAATCCACTAAATAAAACACCCACTCCTAAAATAAACGCTAATTTTAATCACTAAACTATAAACAATTTTAATACCTAACTAATTATATACAGTTTCTTAATCCCCTTTTGTAGTCTGTGCCTTCTATAATTATGTTACCTAACTTAACTGACTACCCACAGAATCCTTTAACATTAATTTAATTAGAAACTAATTTTAAAATTAAAACTTCTTTAAAATTAAACCTAGTTAGGTTAGGTAGTGTATAGAATGAGACTGCAAAATGCAATTAAAAATTCAGAAACTAACATATAATGAGGTAGGTATTAAAATAGTTTATCGTTTAGGGATAAAAAATATTGTTCATCTTATGAGTGAGTGTTTTGTTCAATGGATTTTTGTACTGAAAAAGTTAAACAAATTTAATAATTAGGTATGGGTAAAAAATTTTATGTAAATGTTATCTATTATTTTTTGCTTTTTAGTTGCTTTTAGTTTGCTTTAAGGTTATCTTGGTGCCTACAGTAACACAGTCCCAGGCAAAGTGGGGCAAGGTGTAACAAAAATTAAGGATTGGAAAGCATTTGACAAGGAGAGGGCACTACTGCCCCACACACCCCTATTAGCCTTATGCAAAAAATGTTAAAACATGTTATCATGACAATTGAACATTTGAAACACGATTGCAGAGAAACTTGTGCTTAAAAGGTTACTATAAGCATCTCGGTGATGATTTTGGAACACATTTCATATGAAAGCCATAAATATAAGGAATGTATTAGTGTAGAAGACAAAACAAATTTTAGATTTTGTTGATTTCTAATTTTTCATACACAAAATTATTTTAAAATAAATAATTAAATTTAAGTTTAAAAAACTAAAAAATACGCTTTTAGAGTTAATCAAACTATAAAGCTTTAAACCATTTCAAATTATAAGTTTACATGCACCTTATAATACATCAACATGTAATATAGTTTAGCCTTTAGTACTAATAATAGCATTCAATAACATCAACATGTAATAATATAGTTCAGCCTTTAGTATTAACAGTAGTGTTAAATATATCACTTTTATATTTTTAAAGAACGTGAATTTTATCTTTTATTCAGAGTTACATACATACTGACAAACACATGTGAAACTAGTAAAAGCGTATTAAAAACAAAACCGCCATTAAAAAAACAACTGGGAGCTAAACAGAAAAAAGTAATACATAATATTTACATACAACTTCATACCCATACCTAATTATTAAATTTGTTTAACTTTTTCAGTACAAAAATCCATTGAACAAAACACTCACTCATAAGATGAACAATATTTTTTATCCCTAAACGATAAACTATTTTAATACCTACCTCATTATATGTTAGTTTCTGAATATTTAATGGCATTTTGCAGGCTCATTCTATACACTACCTAACCTAACTAGGTTTAATTTTAAAAAAGTTTTAATTTTAAAATAAGTTTCTAATTAAATTAATGTTAAAGGATTCTGTGGGTAGTCAGTTAAGTTAGGTAACATAATTATAGAAGGCACAGACTACAAAAGGGGATTAAGAAACTGTATGTAATTAGTTAGGTATTAAAATTGTTTATAGTTTAGTGATTAAAATTAGCGTTTATTTTAGGAGTGGGTGTTTTATTTAGTGGATTTTTGTACTGGATTGTAGAAATTTTGGAAAATATTTTATAAATTTCGATTATTTGAAAATGTTTCATTGTTGTAAAAAATGGTAGTTTTGCATGTTTAGAAGATACCTGAAAAATCAAGAAAAAAATTAATGTTTAAGAGTAATATAGTGCTTTTTAAAAGGCTTTACGCAATGATACCGGGTAAAAAAGAAAAAAAAATGCGAACATTTTTTTTTTAATTTTTTTTCATCACTCCAAAAAAAGCTACAGTTTTATAATTTTTTGGTTTTTCTGGCTTGTTCCTGGATCAGAAGGTATTATTCGATTTCAATATATTTTTCAAAATTTCAGAAGGCTTCATCAAACGTAACTTTTCTGTCCAAGAGCATTAAAACAAAACATTAAAACAAACATTTTAAAAAATCGCTAAAAACACATGAAAATTTTCATTTTTTCAAAATTTCAGGCTCGTTGCGGGAACGGAAGATATTATCCGATTTCAAAAATTTTTGTTTTGTTTTGTAATTCTTCACCAATCGCAACTTTTCCGCACTATTACGATTCGAAAATAAAAACTTTGTTTTTTTCGCTCCACCCTACTATGTAACTATAGCAGAACGTGTCACCCATTTCTGTGTAAGTTACACCAGAATTGAAGGGCTTGGGGGATGAAGGGGCTAAGTTACATTTTACAAAGTGAACACTCTGAACAATGGTAAGCAATGGATACAGGAAAGCAAATAAAACTTGGTACATCAAACAATAGATGTCATTAGACAATTTTATACGCATATTAACCCATTAATGCCTGACATTTTTTTTTTTCAAAGATATTTTGTATACTGGTTACGAACAGTGTTTCATGGACAGGAAAAATAATTTAAAAAATATCATGTAAAAAATAATTTTTTTATTAAGGAAAGATAAATCGTCCGTTAAAAGCTACGATAGACCCCAGAGGGTACATACTTTTTTTACTAAATTTTTTTTCTGCCTACGATATAATATTTAAAAAGATATTTTATAAGAAGAAATAAAATCAGCAATGGACAGAAACTGGGAAGCTGGGAATAACTTTGAAAACAGCTTTTTTCCTCGAGATTGTGAACGATGTCATTTTTGATAAAGACCACATTAAAACTGCTACAGAACACACTTTAGGATGGTTATGTGCTATCTATTAATAACGAATTGAAACAATACCAATGTACTCATTGAACACTATTTTTTGGTTGAAATGTTCATTTTGAGGAAATTCAGACCCGATTTTGGACCGTCCCTAAAAATGGACGCTAGGCATTAATGGATTAACGACAAAACAGGAAAACCAAAAAGATGCAACAGCTGCAACAATAAAACTTTGAACTTTAATGACTCGCAATTTCGGTTTTGTCACAACTCTTTCATCTTAAAAGCCCTTGAATTCTCCGTCAAAAGAGCGTTCATCAAACTGGAAGAAATTTTCAATTATTCGTTTATCTAATGCTTGTCAAGTTCATGCTTTCCGACTTCTCCAATCCACTTCACACAAACTCGTAAGCTATTTTAGCGACGCACTGATCGAACACCGAATGTACCGTGTGCGGAGAGCTCTGAAAGCAAGTGTGTTTTACCACTCTGTTGCTGTACGGATAATACGAAATATGGTTTATGCAGTAAATCTACGTTTCTCAACGGATTGCTTAAAAAAAAAGTGAAATGCAGGGAAAACGTGTTCGACAAAGTGTAAACGCACTGTAACTGATTAAAGCCAATATAAGAAATAGAGCATTGCAATTGGTTAAAACTTTATGAAGATTTCTATCAGATTCTGGATTTTTTTCAGTTAATCTGTTTCATTTGCTTGTATTTTATTCATGCTGTCTTTTATTGTTTCTATTACTTTATCTGTGGGCTCATTGGTTAATTGAAAATCCCAACTAAACTATATATCGTCTGCACCATGTTAAAAATACGAATGTGAAAATTGGCACTTTTCATTAGAGACAAAACACTGAATATAATTTTTTCCCACCTGACGCGTTTGGTTATTTTAAAGGTTTATAGATATCTTTGAATGTCAAACTATCGTTCGAAGGTATCATTTTAATTTTAATTATTTGTAAAATTTCTCTAGACAAGTACTTACTGCCATTGCCGTCGACCTGAAATCAGCATACGACACAGTCTGGAAGGTAAATCTCCTACTTAAACTTTACAATATTGGCATACATGGCCATATGCTAAACTGGATCAAGAGTTTCTTAAGTCAACGTCTCTTCAGAGTCAGATACGGAGAAGGCCTATCAAAATATGGTGTCTTCTAGGCTGGTCTCCCCCAGGGAGCAGCTCTAAGCTGCATTCTTTTTAATGTATACAGAAACGACATTGTCTGGAAGCTGAAATCAATCCCTGGTGTTGAATGCCTACTTATGCCGATGATCTTCTTTTATGGACAGTGGCACCTAAAAAGAGGCTTATCCCACAAACAGAAAAAAAAACTCAACCGAGCCCTTTCCTCGCTAGGGGAATGGTGTTTGGAGAATAACATGACAGTTAATGTCACCAAAACATGTTACCAAAATTTTCACTAGCCCACCAGAAATTAGACTTATCCTACTATACGGTGTTGAAAGAGTTCAAACAACAGATGATTTCACCTACCTAGGCGTAATCTTTGACCACAAACTCACATGGAAACTGCACTCGGAATCTATAATTGATAGGGCCACCGATAGGCTTTCCATCTTAAAGCGACTAGCGGGAAGTAATTGGGGATGTTCTAGGTCAACTCTCAACACCACGTAGAAAACGTTCATCCTAACCAGGGTTGCCAGACGTCCCGGATTTCAAGGGACAGTCCCGTTTTTTGAAAAATTGTCCCGCGTCCCGGGGAACCTTGATACGGGACGGGTAAAGTCCCGTATTCTGGCTAAAGGCAGCATTTTACAAAGCGAAACATTATTTTCGGAAAAAAATGAAGTAAAACAAAAAATATGAATTAGAGTGATAAGAAAAGTGATTGAATTGTAATATTTCCTTCCTTATTCTGAAGTAATGTTAGTGTTCTATTCATTTAGAGCTTTAGAAATAGTTGTTACAATCAATTCAACAAACGTTCGTTGTAAAAGTGGTGTATCTCCTTGTAAATGATTTTACTATGCCTTACTGTATAAAAAGCCCTTCTTAATTTTTTAGTTATGAAAGAAATATATGTGTTCAGCTACTATTAATCACTAAATTTTTTGAGTCAATCAATTTCAATCTTTTGAAATTCGCTTCGCGTCGCTTTTTCACTCTTCTTCTTCTTTCAAATCCCCGAGATCTAGCAGAGCTAGATCAAGTCCAACAAATCTTTCACCTTCAAAAAGTCAATGACTAGACCTGGTCTATCCCTTAAGTCTCCAGTGGACAGACCCAGGCAGGATAGAATGTGGTCTGGAGAAGCCTGCTCAGTGATACAATTTTTACACAGGGCATAGTCTTTTACTCCAGTGGAATACCTGAGGGAAATTTACCTGATGGAAAAAAAACCAGAGGGAAAGGCTTTATACTAAAAGATGTAGCTAAATATTATTTCATTTAATAAACTAATACGCATTTTAAAAACATGACGATAAGATAATGTTTACAATGAGCGACAGAAATATAAATTACAGTGAGTTTTATGGCAACCTAAAGACCATCAAAACTTAGAAAGCATTATTGCAGCAGTAAAATCAAGTAGCAAATAAGACTTTAAAAAAAAAAAAGAAATTTCCGACATTATATAATAATAATTGTCATGTTATAATATTGACAAAACTGTTTTTTTTCCCCCAAAAGATATTGAATACTAATTTTTTTTATTTGTTTTAGGTTAATTTTTTATAGTGAGTTCAAGTAGTAAGGTTTATTTTTTTATGTCTACACAATTGTAATCAAAATTTTTGTTAATGACTCATTAAAATTATTTTGCATTCAAATTTCCGCATTGGTACGTCCAGCTTTTTAAAAAGGTACATACTAAACATTAGTCATCAGTAAAAGCGAATATTATATCATTCACGCCAAGACAGACCCTTCATTTGGGACATCAAAACTGGAGGTCAATGGCCTCCCCCCCCCCTGGTTTTAGGAAATAAATGTATTTACATATAAGTGGGAGTGGCTTTTCCTTTTTTGGTATAATTTACATTGAAAATTAGTACAATTTACCTTTTGCCCCCAACCCCTCCCACCGGCAAAATTTGAAATGAAGGGCCTGCGCCAGGAAAAAGAGGGGTTAATAACAGGGAAATACGAATTTTCACAATAATTAGTGTTAAACCTTTTCCCACTAATATTCATGACGAAGTTTTTATTCATATTACTATATTGGGTATTTTTCTCTTCATTTATATTTGTAAAAACCGTTTAATATTAAAGGAAAATTTATAAAAATTCAACCTTTAGACTTCATCTCTCTACTCCCTTCCCATCTTAAGAGCCTGTCCCGTATTTTCAGTTCTTAAAACTGGCAACCCTGATCCTAACATTAATTACTTATTGCTGTGAACCCCTGATATGTGCATCAAATCAAGTCCAGAGTTCTTTGGAGACATTCATAACCAAGCCCTACGCCTAATCACGGGTGCTGCAAAAACCACCCCCATCGATGCTTTGCTTCTTTACCACCGAAAACTGGCCACTGGTTGAAACAATTCAAGGAAATGCTCTGGTGCTTTGGGAAAGGATTCTGAGAACTCCTGGATACCTCACTCTCAGGGACAGGGAGAGCCCCAGGCAACGCTGTCTAAAGACTCAGGCAGGTTACCTGCAGGAAGTACTAAACCTAAAGGACTACTATGGCCTAAACTTTGGGTGCGAGGATTCGCCCACTCCTCGCAGTCCTTTAGACTGTCGTACTTTTGACATTGCCACGGACCTTCTGTCTACTCTGCCGAAGTCTGATACCAGCTGCGATGTCCTTAGGAGCTTCTCCTACGCAACTATCAACGAGCTTTATCCTGAACCGGACTGGTTGAGAGTCTACACCGATGGTTCCCGTGTGGAACAACGAGTCAACGCTGGTGCAGGAGTCTACTGCGATTTATTTTCTGTTTATGCCCCTGTAGGCAGCTATGCCTCTGCATACGAAGGAGATAGTCTAAGATCCCACCGCAGTTTATCTACACTCATAGCGTACACTCATGACATATATTTTATTTCAAATTAAAGCTGATTTTTTTCTGAACTTGATGCACCATGTCCGCCTATGTAAAAGTGCCCGAAACCTATAGGCAGCCTGGCCTAAACAGGTCACATGAATGTAGTATTTCTACACTCATAGCGTACACTCATGACTCATATCAAATTGAAGCTAATTTTTTTCTGAACGTGGTGCACTAAGGCTGCCTATGTTAAAGTGCCCGCAATCTCTAGGCAGCCTGGCCTAAACAGGTCACATGAATGTAGTATTTCTACACTCATAGCGTACACTCATGACTCATATCAAATTGAAGCTAATTTTTTTCTGAACGTGGTGCACTAAGGCTGCCTATGTTAAAGTGCCCGCAATCTCTAGGCAGCCTGGCCTGAAGTTTAGGGTCCAAAATTTCAAATGCTTATAAAAGACGGAAAAATCGGTCGATTCTTTTGCTTTTTTTACTAAAATTATTCTTAATGTGAGTACTTTTTCGAAAAAAAATTGATAAACTTAAATTTCAAAAATTGCCGATAGGGGGCGCTTTAGACTTTGGAGCTAAAAACAACTACTTTTTACCGTTTGTTTTCATATTTTCGTAATTGATTCAAAGAGTTAAAACTCTAACTTAAATTTTGAGCCCAAAATATCAACTAATTTCCGGTTTTTAGCAATACTCGGACCAAACGTCAAAAATTGTGTTTTTCTGCTTTTCAACTAGTCATTTCATGTAAAAAAATTATTAAAATCACCTGATAATGTTAAAATAAAATCAGATGAACCCTTTCGTAACTAAAAAAAGAAAAAATAAATTTTTTTTCCAACATTTTTTTACCCAGAAATTTTGTATTTTACAACTCAGAAAGTGTGCATTTAATTTTATTTTCACATTATTAGTATCGCCAGATGATTTTAATAATCTTTTTTACATGAAAGGACAAGTTAAAAAGCAGAAAAACACATTTTTTGACGTTTGGTCCGAATATTGCTAAAAACTGGAAATTAGTTGATGTTTTGGGCTCAAAATTTAAATTAGAGTTTGAACTTTTTGAATCAATTACGAAAATACGAAAAAATGGTAAAAAGTAGTTGTTTTTAGCTACAAAGTCTAAAGCGCCCCCTATCGGCATTTTTTGAAATTTAAGTTCATCAATATTTTTCGAAAAAGGACTCACATTAAGAATAATTTGAGTAAAAAAAGCAAAAGAATCGACCGATTTTTCCGTCTTTTATAACCATTTGAAATTTTGGACCCTAAACTTCAGGCCAGGCTGCCTAGAGGTTGCGGGCACTTTAACATAGGCAGCCTTAGTGCACCACGTACAGAAAAAAATTAGCTTCAATTTGATATATGAGTCATGAGTGTATGCTATGAGTGTAGAAATACTGCATTCATGTGACCTGTTTAGGCCAGGCTGCTTATAGGTTTCGGGCACTTTTACATAGGCGGACATAGTGCATTACGTTCAGAAACAAATCAGCTTTAATTTGACATATACGTGATGAGTGTACGCTATGAGTGTAGATAAACTGCGGTGGGATCTTAGACTAAGAGATAGAGGCTTTACTTATCTCCCTATCTCAACTGTGATGCAGAACAGAACAATTCACCAAAGCAGTAATCCTATCCGACTCCAAGGCAGCACTTTTATCTATCAATTCCCCTCTCGCACCACAATCTGCTTCCATCATCAAATGTATTTCCATCCTGGAGAACCTAGCCTCAAAAGGCAAAGTTATTGCCCTGCAGTGGATCCCTGGTCACTGCGGCATTTCGGGTAATGAGAAAGGGGATTTTCTCGCAAAAAAGGCACAACTATGATCCATACATCCCCCAAAGATATGTCCTTCCATTCTGTGAAACTACTGATCAGAGATCTGTTCCAGAACAACCTATCTAATAATTTCCATGAAGGTAACTCATCCAAAACCTGGTTCAAATCCATCACAGACATCCCAGACTTCCCTAGGTTTAAAGCAGTTGCCCTTTTCAGACTGCTGACGGGGCACGATTGTCTCGTGAAACACATTTACAGATTCAACTTTCGTGACCCAACCTGCATGTCCTGCCGTACGGGGAGGGAGAGGGACTCAGCTCATTTTCTTGACTGCCCTGCACTCGACTCCACAACCCTCCACGGACGATACTGGGAGACCAGGGCCCTAATGGGCTAAAGACAAGCATTTGTGTTTTTCTCCGTTTTTTCATTTTGCTATGTGTTTGTGTTTCTATTTTGTGTTCCTCCGTTTGTAGCCTGCCATTGGAAATAAAAAAAAATTGTAAAATTTGAACTTGAAAAACGCGATTTTACACATTCGTTATTTTATCATGGTGCCGACGACATAATCCATGCGTTTACTTTGCTTCTGCACTTCACATATTATCATTGCTTTTGTAGTTACAGTTTCCAGTTTTATTTAATAAATGTGTTTCGATCCAAGGTCAACTGAATCATTCGGAGTTTCGGGGGACGTAAGAACGGGGTTTCACTGTATTAATGACGAATCACTTTTAACCGCTTACCTGATTATCCCGTGGTATCTCGGGATCGTATGAATTGCAGGCAGGTGTGGCAAATAAGGGGGCAAGAGCACCCCCAAATATTTTCCGTAGAATGTTAAAAACTGATAAATTCAATCTACACTGGCGGAAAAAAAAATCCCAACACCAAGAAAGACTTGTGTTAGATAAACGAAATTTGGTAGGCGTGTTTATACAACTGAAAGATGACATCCATTGAAATTTCGTGTTCCGCGCATAAGTGTGGTGCAGCTGGCGTCACTCAGAAAATGCAAATAAGGCTTGTTTTAAAAGCGTGTTGTGAAGCTCGTGTGTATTATTTTTCCGTGAAATTGGACGAATTGCGTTCATGTTAGCCTGGAATACCTTTTAAGAAGACAAAGAAGCCATTATCAACAGCTCACCGAGTTTAAACGAGATCGTGCAATTTGGCTACGAGAAGGTGGATTTTCATTTCGCGATATTGCAGAAAGACTTGGGTGGGAATGTTTCCACCATGCATGATTATTGGAAGCTATGGGCAAGGGATGGTACTACCCCAAGAAGATCGAGTTCCGAGCTGCCACGTGGCACGACTGAGAAGGAAGATCGCCGAATCTTGCGCACGGCTGTGGCGCATCGTACTGCATCTGCGGTTGACATTCGAGCTGCAGTTGGTACCGTCGTGACCCAAGGAACGGTAAGAGACTTTACTTCAAGGACAGCTCCGAGCCAGACAGCCTGTAGCCGGTATTCCATTGACTGCAAACCATTGCCTTTTCCGACGGCAGTGGTGCCACGACAGAGCTCACTGGAGGTCGGAGTGGAGATCTGTTGTAATTTTTGATGAAAACAGATTCTGAATTAGTGCCAGTGGTGGCTGTATATTGGTCAGAAGGAGGCCAGGGGACTGCCTGAATCCAAGCGGTCTACGGCCTAGACACACGGGACTCACACCTGGAGTTATGGTCTCTGGAGCAATTTCCTACGACAGCAGGGGCATTCTTGTGGTTATCCCAAACTCACTGACTGAAAATTTGTCGTTAGTCTGTTAATTTAACCAGTAGTACAGCCCTTCATGAGTAGCATTCAAGGGGGCGTTTTCCAACCGGATAACGCTCGCCCTCACATCGCTGCTGTAACGCAATGTGCTCTACAGAGTGCTGACATGTTACCACTACCTGCAAAATCACCAGATCTGTCTCCAATTGATATCGTATGGGATATCATGGGATGGCACCTCGAGCATCATCCACAGTCAGCAATGACGGTCCTAGTATTGACACAGCAAGTGCAACAAGCATGGAACTCCATACCACAAAGTGACATTCGGCACCTGTATGACATAATGCATGCACGCTTGCAAGCTTGCCTTTAAAATTCTGGAGGTTACACCCTCTATTAAATTAACATAATTTCACATTTGCACAGCATTTTCTTGAGCTTAAATTAGCCAGTGATCTTGTACATTTAATCAATTAAACATGTTAACTAGACAATTGCATTACCCAAATTTCATTACTCTACGGCAATTTTTTCTTGGTGTTGGGATTTTTTTTCCGCCAGTGTATTATGTATAACACAAATCAATAATCACGTTCAAAAGGAACTAAAATAGCTTGTTAATTTTCAACAAAAATAAATAAAGCTCATCCTTAATATATTCTCAAGAATATTTCTAGTTAGAGAGGAATCTGAAAAAAATCTTCTGAAATGAGTATAATAGGACAAGAAAGGATTTTCAACTATAGTTTGAGCACAAGACACTGGGAATCGATTGAAAAAAAGCTCTTCTTTTTGAATCCAAACATTTTAAATTATAACTTGACTAAAAGTAAAAACTAATTACTAATCAAGACATTTTGTGTGATAAGTAATTGCAAAATAATTTTTCGCTTTAGTCGTAAAAATTTAGATTGTGTGTGTTTTGTAACTCTAATTTTTGTGCATTGTAACGTTGTTTATTTTCTGTTAGCACAAGGATCTTTAGCACAAAGGTATTTGTAAACTCCATTTTAAGATGTTTTAAGTTTCAAATATGTATTTTGTTCCATACTGAGGTACTTCATATTTAAAAAACTGGCCCCTCAAACGTAATACTGAAATGCCGCCCCTGATTGCAGGTAATTATTATCCTGGGCGAACTCGGGTGACACTAAATGATTTTGCAGCTATAAAAAATTAAAAATTCAAAAACTTGAAACCTACATATTTTGCTTGTTTCGTCGCCTTGTACAGTGAGCTCTCACTTATACGCCGGCCCAAGAGACCAACAGAAAAAGGCGCATAAGTGAGAGACGTATAAGTGAATAAGCCTATTTAAAAGACTGAAACGCAGCATAGGTTCTAATGAGAGAATGAATAAGAATGTTTCTATATGGACAAGGGACGTATTACTACGGTTTGGCAATTGGCAATGACTAGCTACAATAATAAAGAGAAAAAAAAGTATCATACCTAATTACAAATTGTTCCCTTTAAAACGATGCTTAATAGATAATTGTCCCTCTCCGAACTCTAGTTCATGCTTTAAAAAAAAACGCCTTCTGTGAGCAATAAAGGCGACAGATAAAAGAGGAAAGTGAAGAAGAATGTTTTTTTTCTAAAGAAAATACGTTAAATTTTTTATATTTTAGGAAAAAATGGGCGCATAAGTGAAGTATTTACCTTTGGAGCGAAGCATAAGCGAATGATACTATCATTATTATTCTATGAAATGTGCTGGGACCATCCAAAATCGTCGTATAAGTAAAAAAGGCGCTTAAATGAGGCGGCGTATAAGTGAGAGTTCACTGCATTTAAAAATCAAATTTAAAAAAATCTGGTATGGGTCACACACTACTTCCTTTTACGTGTAAATGCTAGGAGTAAGCAAGATAGCAATTTCAACATTTACACCCCTAGTTTGCCACGAAACAATGAAAACAAATGTTTTACAATGATTAATTTTCTAAATATCGCCGATTTTAAAATCATTCAGTGGATTTTTCACGAAATATCGCCAATAGCGCCAAATTGAACCCAAATTCAAAAAATATTTTTTTCGCCAAATTTGTCGCCAACTTGGCGATATGTCGCCAAGTTGGCGACATATCGCCAAGTTCTCTCGCCGACATATCGCCAAGTTTCGGCTGGTTATATGTTGGCAGGTACATATGCACGTGCTGACAGGTCGAAAAAACGACTCAACATTTATTCAGGGGTGAGCAAAATCAAAATTTAAGTGATTTAAGTGACCCAAATTTGAGTGATTTTTTTTTCGCGATCACAATACTTCCTTTACTACGTAAAAGGAAGTAAAAATTGATTTTTTTCAAAAAAAAAAAATGTAAGGGAAGCAGTTAAAATTCCCTCCGAGTTCTTTTCACCGACGTACAACTGCAAATGTATGTCTTTCACGAACAAACCCGAGAATTTCAAATCAAACCCCAAGAGCGCAAAGTCTCTACTAAGGTCTTAGATTGGGGATTACGGACTGCTAGGTGTTGGTTCTGCGCATTTCTGTCATCCTCCGTCGTTCGCAGCTATCACCTCTTTCGGCCGCAAAGTCATCAAAGGGATTTCTTTCAGAAAAGGTCAACATGTGTAAACAGTCTTCCCGCCAAAAGGATTTCGCGCTCCTTCCCTCCAGGTGGCAAGTCCGACATCTTGGTTCCTCCACTGTTAAAACTACAGGTTGCATGTGGAACTTTTAAAGGTTAAACGTTGAAGCACCAGTGGCACACCTGAAGGGGTGCCACTCAACACCCTATGGCACCCATGATGGTGCGATTTGGCTTTTAATGGTACCTTTAGGGAGCCACGAGGTACCAATTGGGTGTCATGGTTCAAAATAGATGCTACAGGGGGCCAAATGGCGCCTTCAAGGGTGGCATAAGATGTTAAGTGGTACTATTCAGGGGGGGGGGGCGCTGGTACAACAACGTTTCACCCTTAACTCTAAACCCTGCATTGCCAATTGGATACATGGACTACTTTTCCTTATGGCCATGCATAAGGCTACTCAAGCATAAAAAGCAAGGAGTACTTATCTTTAAAGGAAATATAACCATCTATCCTCAAAATTAATTTTTTAAAAATGTGTTCCAATGTTTTCTTACTACACTAAAAAACATATGTCTTTCAAAGAACAAAAAAATGTGTAGGGTTAAAGGTGCCACATGAAACCTGTAGTTTTAACAGTGTCTGTGAAGCAATGCTTCAAAAAACTATATTTTTAAAAAACTAAAAAACACGCTTTTAGAGTAGATCAAACTAAAAAGTTAGTTAAAGGTTTGTGTTAACAAGTACTAAGATTAAATTAAAAATTAAAAAAAAAACCGACCCTGATTGCTACGTATTAAAACGATTTTTCTCTGGTCAGAGAGCATTTAAATTTGAATATATTCGATTGTTTTCGAGAGGACACAGAAAACACGAAAAAGGAAAGAAAATTCTCAATAGTAGAGTTTGTTCGTTGCAAAAACAGAATAAAGAGAAAAATTTCAAAATCCTTTTAAACAAATCTTTAAAATTAATTACAAGTGCTTTAATTGTTAACAAATAGACACTGGCAACAGATCAGCATTGAAAATCATTGACTTTTCTTTCCTTGTCGTCAACAATGCCATCAGTTTCCAATCGCGTCAATAAAGGCTTAGCCGCATTTGTGAAAAAAGTTATGACTCGAGTTCTATATACCATGGAAGGCCCCAACACATTCTATCAGACGCAGAAAATCTTTTTCTAACCTTTGGTACTATTTTTTTAAATTTTCAAATATATTTTTACTCCAAAACTAGCTAAAAAAGGAGGAGTTTTTAATTAATATCTTTGTTAATGAACGCCATCCGAAGCAGCGACCTAGCTTAGAGCACTCTCCAGCGGCGAATATATGTTGGAATTTTGGGGAGGCCGAAGTAACCCAGCATAGCCTATGCTGGGTTACTTCGGCAACTTCGTATGCTGCATAGGCAAGCTTATTTCAGACTTTCGTTAGGAAAAGGGTGGTGGTTCGGGAACCCTCTACTGGTAGTGTTTTAAAATGGATGTCCTGAAAACAGATTTTAGGCTATCTTTAATGACGTTGGGGAAAATGTATGGATTCAGATGCTTCCCCACACAAGTTTCGTGACATTGAAGTTTTAAATTCGCAATTTTACGCCATAATTCGTTGAAAAAAAACCCAGTGGTAGGGTGCTCTCTCTCAGAAAATTTTCGAAATTAAAGAGATAGGAAGGCGTTTGAAATATATAAATTTTCATATAAATTTTCATTTTCAGCCATCTTTTAGAAATTATCACATTAAAAAAA
>JAXGGA010016947.1:0-25502 GCA_038373865.1 Uloborus plumipes | reverse complement strand
CCACTGCGCCCTCGGTGCCGATAAAAATTCCCAAAATGCCTTCCTGAGCCGATACAACTCTGTTTTGACACTTTCAGCCCCTTCCTGTCTTTGCTTTAACGTGCGCCAAATTAACGTCTTCGCGGAATCAATAACAACAACCACTTCTACTGTTCGAATTCAGGAACAACTCAACTCAACCCACCCACTCACTCAATCATCAAAACAAAACTTAATTTCACTTTTTTCCCGCAGGCCGGCTGGCAAAAAATTTTAAGTCCGGGCTTGAAGGGCCTTGCGACCGCGCGGAGCAAGGCCCTTCAAGCCCGGACTTTAAATTTTTTGCCAGCCGGCCTGCCGGCCCGCAAAAAAAAGTAAATTTCGCACGGGGAATCCCCTAAGCGCCAGCCCGCGCTTTTCAGAGACGAAGTAGACTGTATGGCGCCGAAGCGGGACTTCCTGTCGCCCCTGTAGACTTCATGGCTACATTTCAGGAGACATTCTTTTTCTATGAGGTGATGTTTTTTTTTTTTTGTTATTTTCTTCACACTATTTGCTTTTTTTTGATAAATTTTTCTTCGGCATTGATAAATGAGTTGGCTCTGTGAATACAACTCTTGTGAACTTTTGTTTTAAATACTTGGTAAATATTTGGTACTCGGTCGAATTTTGATGAGTTACGCCACCAATACTGAGTTGTTGTAATTGATGAATAGTGTTAAAATCAACGACATTTTTAAAGTTTACAATTGCTTTTTTCATTTAAAAAAACTTTCTTCGAGTTTTTCCATGGGTAGGGGAGAATTGCAAAGGGTGCAAATAGGATCAGTGGCGTAGATAGGGGTTTTCTGGAGTGGCTCTTGCCATGGGCGCAGCAGTCCAGGACTTCGGCCAGAAAAAACAGTTAAGAATTTCTTCAAAAATTATGTTAGTAGAAAAATATTCAAAGAAAATAAACTCATAAGAATAAGAGAGAGTGGAAAATGTAACATGTCATGAAATATATTAAATTCGCTTCAACTATGTTTGTTCAATGTTTCATATAAACTTACTATTTTGCCATATTACGTCACGTATAAATGGTTTAAATTTAAAAAATAATTCTAAAAAAGCCAATTAATTATTATGAAAGTATAAATTTTGATAAATCCTACTTTACCCACGTAGTGGGTTTTCAAGTGGGACCGCCCAATAAAACCCAGGTGGGATTTTTTCGGGCTGGGCCCACTCTGACGAACCTACAACTGGCTTGCAAAAAGCCCTGTCCTTAATTCAAATGAGAACTTTTGGGGCATTCCAGTGAGTGCATTTACATAAATAAATTCAGAACGTTACAAGAAAATTAGGGATGCACCGAGTAGCACTTTACCGAGTACTGAGTACTCGGCCTTTCACTACTCGGCCGAGTACCGAGTACCAATTGTTTTTTAAAAAATCATTGACATACAGTGGTACAGGGTTACAAATAATTACAAAATTTTACTGGTCTTATCCAGTGAACAGGAATATATACTGGTTAACAGACAACATCACTGATCCACCTTAAATCATAACCACATTTTTTTTTCTTTAAAAAAAATGGTGGTACTTGGATTGTTTATTATTTTTATGATGATTCGAGGCGAGTTTTACTGGTCTGGAACCAATGGACCAGCAGTAAATTCGAACCCTGACATATGAATTGATCATTTGAATGGACCTCTATATGATAGTTCTTAGAACAAAAATCCCACTGAATTTAACTTATGCATTGCTTAAAATATTTTATTTATTTTGTCAAAAATTTTAGAAAAAAGTTATTTTTAAAATGAAACTACATTAAATGAATAAATATAAAGTATCAATTAAGTTGGAACTATATTAATTTATTATTGGTTAGTTCTAATTCTCTAAACTTGTTTGTCAAAAAAGTTCGTCAACTTTCTGGCAGTGCTTTGATGAAGTCTCAAATGCACAAAAAAATGTCAATATTGAAAATACCAACACTGAATTCGAATATGAAGAGATGTTAAAGAAAGAGATGGAGTTTTTCTTTTCTGGAGAATTACTAAATAGAACAAATAGTCCTTTTGCCCGGTGGAAAAAAAAAAAAAAAACGTTTCCTATCTTATGCAAACTAGCAAAAAAGTTTCTTAGTGCACCTTCAACGTGTGTACAGTGAGAGGGTTTTTTCCGAGTTCATATTTGCAGCAGTCTGAGGAATAAGCTTTCGCCAGAAAATGCTGAAAGATTAGTTTTTTTGCACCATAATTTAAGATACAACAATTTCAATTATTAAAATATTTTGCAGGCATTTTCCCTTTTTTTTTCATTAAATATTAGACAATCTTTTTCTCACCCTAATAAAAATGAATTAATTTTACTTCTCTGTGTTGTTATCACTATGCCACAAGTTTGAATCTGCAAAACCATGATTTTAAAAATTTGTAATCTCAATTTTTAAATGATTAGAAATATATTGCAATATGATTGAAAGTTTCTTTTTAATGAGTTTATTAATATTCATCTTAAGGATCACTTGGACTGTTCCTGACCAAAGGTAAGTTCCCCTACACCAATATGCGATATGAAAAAGTTAATTACATTTGCACATACTTAGTTAATTTTCATACTGATTTGGTATTATTACTTTTTAAAAACTTATACATAGAATTCAGTCATATTTTATAAATATATTAATTGTAAATGATTGCATTATATATATATTTGCATATTTTTAATTATTGAAAAATGTGTCTTGAACTATTCAATTTTCTACAACTACTCGGTATCGGCTGAGTACCTGATCCAAATTTGGCCGAGTACCGAATATTTACTGAGTACTCGGTGCATCCCTAGAGAAAATGGTTGAACTGAAGATACTCATGCAATGTTCTTTTGAAAATGTTCCAAAAGACATTTTAATTACATTGTTTGAGCCTATGAGACTTCAAGATTGATCAAGGTCATAGCAATTTAGCTGGTTATTAACTTTATTTTCATTATTACCTTAGATGGCCATATAATGGTGTCCAGCATCTTTAATGCCTAACACACAGGTATGTCGTTAAAGTAATAATTTTTCAATGTATTTTTCCGTAATTTATATTAAATATGATCCTTGTTTTCACACAGAATCATTCCACAACCGTCTGCAGTTTTAATAGTTCTACTGTTTCTCTCCCAGCCTTATATTGTTGTCCAAGACTGTACCTGCATAGGGCATAGAAATATTACAAAACATTTGATTTGAACTCCTCATTTTTACAAAATTCAAATTCCAACCTTAGATTAACACCATTTGAAATATTTTAATCAAATACAAGTACTGTCGGCCCAGCTTAAACGAATACTGACGGTTCCAAGAAATATTATTCGATTAAGCGGGGATATTTAACATTACGTCTATGGCATGGGTTCCGTGATGTTTTATTCGTATTTCATGTCATTTAATAATAAATGATATTAACCTTTCTAAAAGGTAAAGTTTTCGTCTTGATTTTTAAAGCTTTTTTTTTTCTTTTGGAAATACAGTAACCCCTCGTTATATCGCGCTTTTCGGGGGACAAGAAAAAAGCGCGATATAACCGAGGTCATTAAAAATAGTTTTCTGTCAAGCATGCAAGGAAATTATACGTACACATACAAAAAAATTCATTTATTCTCCTTGAAATCTTGAGTTTTATCTGGAAGCATTTTCTAGTAGAGAGCAGCTTCATCAGCATTATAAATTGGCTCATCTACCAAGTCTAGCTCAACAATTTTTCTATTCTATTCACCAGGAAAACATGCTGCTGCTGTATCATCGGCCGATCGTTCTTCCCCGCAAATTTGTAATTGGCCTATACCAGTGGTTGGAAAAACTACATTTCTTTCGTAGCGAACTACAACTACAACTACTTTGTTGTAAATGTAGTTAACTACAGCTACAACTACTTTTTTTAAAATGTAGCGAGCTACACTACTTTTGAAATGTAGTTGCTACTTCGCTACTTTTTAAAAAATAAATAAATAATACACCGATTGAGAATCGACCGAAAAAATTCGAAAAGTGGTTTATATTAAAAAATTACCTCATTCGAATATGGAATAGAAATAGGAATTGTCTTTGAATTTATTTGTTACTTTTCCATTTTGTTCCTTTTTTTTTTTTTTGTAAAAATTTGTCCTTTTTAGATTTTTTTAACAATTTTTACGAATATTCGCCACAAGAAAAACCTTGTTTTTTTTTCCTTCGTTCTCTTTTTTTTTTTTTTTTAATTTTTTTCATTTATTTATTTTTTTATTTAAAAGTAGTTTTCAGAAATCGCTACAAACTACTACTTTTTTGTATCGCGCTACTCACTACTCTACTTTTTTAAAAAAGTAGTGCGCTACACTACAAACTACTAAAAAATGTAGCTACTACAGTAGTTTCGCTACTTGTAGCGCGCTACTTCTGACCACTGGCCTATACCATGTCTTTTTTGCCACAATATAAATGAGAAAGAGACCTTTTCTGAGCACCTTACATATTTTCTCAAGAATAGTTTCGAAGTAAAAGTTTTTTTTTTTTTTTTGGAGACAAAAGAAAAGAGCGATATATCCGAATGAGCGATATAACGAGGGGCTACTGTAATTCCATTTTTTTAAATATAAATATAATAGAGTAAGTAGTCTTTAATACTTAAAAGTGTTTACAATTACAAACACCAGTTAAAAATTAAAAACAATAAATTTATAATGTATAATATAGATTTTTTGAATCAATTTAGGTACAATCACAATTATTTCAAGCTGTTTTACTTTATTTAAGGCTATGAAGTTTATAAATTGAAGAAGATAAAAGCACCACAATAAAAAAAAATGTTTGACTTAAGTAAAATAATCTTTTATTCAGTCACTACAGAGCCATTATGTTACTTCTAGAATTTTCATTTAAAAACTCGTAGGTGAGCAATAATCTTGTAACTAGACAAAAGACTATTTTTCAGCTCTTTGTCCGTAAGACTACATGTAACACGTCTAAATTAAGGGGTGGCAGAAGCCGTAGCTACGCCACTGTGTATGTCTCATATTATTCTTTAATACAAGTATCTTATGAAATATGTTGCAGTCATGTTTCCCGTTTATTTTATTGAAATCATTTAGTTTTTTTTTAAAGCATTTGATTTGAATTTTATTTGCTTCCTTTTTCCTTTAAGGGAATCATAAAATGAAACTTATTTACTTATTTGAATACCTTTTCAGATTTAACCCTACACTGCATGGTGTTGCCAATTGGCTACATGGACAATTTGTCCTCCTTATGAATAGCAGAATGTAGTCATAAGGCAACTCAATGCATAAAAAGCAAGTATTGGGTATATTTAAAGCAATTATCACCATTTATCCTCCATACATGGCAGCACTGGTCTGTTACATGCTCTTAAATGAATCCATATGGATAGCTTTTAAAATCACTCAAACTACCGTGTTTTGAAATTATTTTTTACAATGAAATATTTTTCTTCGTCTTTTAAAAAAATAACATGAATAAAATAAACATTTATCTTTCGTTTAAGATGCGTTTTACATCAAAATAATTATTTGGAAAAAATCTAGGACATAATACACGTCTGTAGCCGTTTGGCAACATTATGCAGTAAGCATCCAGAGAACACTTCGATTCATCTCTATAGTTCATGAAGTATGTGCTTTGTTTATGTTTCGCGCTAGCTTCTTTTTCTTTTTGGAAGGTATAATATAATCATGCGGACCCAAAAGTGGTACTTTCGGCTGTTCTACCGTTTATAAGACCTCGCAATAATCAATGCTTAGGTGATGTTCAACAGAGTGAACAAATAAAAAATCAATAGGGAAAAGCCTTTAAAACGTGTTCATTTTAGATTTCAGTTAGCACAAACGTTGTGCTTACACGGACAAGTAAAATCATGAATAATTTTAAAATATAGTTTTGAAAAAAAACTAAAAAATACGCTTTTACATTGGAATGCGCTGTGATTATCACGGGTTTCCCTCTGATTTTCAAAACTACTGAATATCCGCACTTAAGTTTACATGTACTTATAATACATCAATATGCAATACAGTTTAGCCTTTAGTATTAAAAATAATATTAAATATATTACTTTTATATTTGCAAAGAACGTAAATTTTATCTTTTATTCAGAGTTACATACATACATACATACATACATACAAACAAACCCACATGTGAAATTAATAAAAGCGTATTAAAAAGAGACCATTAGCTACAGAGGAACTAGAGAGTTAGAAACCCAAAAAAAAATAAATAAAAGAGAAAAGAAAGAAAGCTTGCGCGAGAGAGCCTCCAAAAGACATCAGATTTGACAGAATTGATCATCGGAAAGTACAAGTACATATAAAAAATAATGTAAAATATCAAAATGTAAAGGATTACAAGAGTAAAGTGCACCAAATGTTCAATTCCTCTATTTTTTTACAAAAAAGAACTAATTTCAAGACTATCATTTACAATCATTTTTATCTGTTGAATGCATGGTGTAGCCATTTGGCAACAAAACTATTTTTAATTAGAAAGGGGTGAAAATTTAGAGTTAAATTTTTTTAAATATTTTTCCATGTTTTCTTATTACATTGACAAACACATATATTTTTTTCTAAGAAAAATAAAAAATTATGCAGTGTAGGGTTAATGTTCTAATGAAATATACTGTAAGTATGACTCTGTGTATTTTAACGTGATATGTTTTTTAAATGTCTGTAAATGAAAACAATAGAATTTATATAACTTTTGAATTCCATAACATTTAGAAACATTTACATGGATGTAATTTATGTTGACACCCTGCTGAGAAAATTTTCCAATCTTGTTAAATTATGAAATAGTTCTGAATATGTCTGTATAATATAATATATTGCTGATGGGCTGTGTAATATAATATATCTCAAAAACCACACAACTCAAAAAATCATATTTTGAGTTAAGTAGGTTTGAAGTTTTCATTGCTGAAGAAAATTCAAAAGATGCTTTAGTTTGCTTGCCCATCTTACGACCTTATATGGAATTATGAGTTGCTACTGAAAAGAATGTATTTTAATATTTATACCTGTTCTTAGTATGAAACATATGTTTTTTGCGCTGTGCTATTATTGCGATGTATTGCATAAAATTTGTAAGAAATATTGTTTAACAATGCATGTCAATCCTTTATATGTGTTATTTCGACATGCTCCAAAATCAAAAGTTGCTGCTCCGGCATTCAATTAAATCTACTTCCAAACTGCTTCGAAAAATGATTTTTGATTTTCCACCTCTGCCTATGATTTAGTATTTTAGAATTTTTCAAGTGGTGGTTCTAAGCTGAAAAAATGACTTCTCTGTAGCAGTACATACTACAAAGTACACGCTACTTCTCGATGAGCAGTCAACATGCATCTCACGCTCAGCGCGCGTTGGGTACAGGTATATTCTGAATCATGCCTTCCTGACACTGATATACGTGTTCAAAGTCAGTGGCAGGCAAGATTGTTACAAATCGTAATCTGCTTAGGTCGAGAGATCTCTGGAGATCTTCGATACTCCGCCCTCACTACACACTCTACATCTACGCAAACTCACTCATTACTCGGGATAGATGGCTTGCGACTAGTAGAGCTGTCTGCACGTGCAAGTGTGTAGAACAAACACCTTAGGGTGTGTGATTCGTATAGTGTCAATACCAGATGTTTTAATTATCTATGCTGGTAGAAGAGTCGTAGGTGGTACAGCGCAGATAGTGCACATTCTCGTTGGTTAGTGAGCTATGTGCTCATTCCCTGTAGAGTCTCTGATAGTACCACTTGAGGAGCGTATATGTGTAGAAACATCTGGTAGCCGTGATTATGTTTTCACTAGAATGTGTCTATTTGATATATCTTCTTCGTTGCCGTGAGAGATCGCAGTCTACATGCAGATGTACTACACTCATCTATTGCCAGGGTAGAGCGCGCTGTTTGATTTTATAGAACATTGCCGAATCAAGATGATATATAAGAGTGTGAGTTGTGTGGTGCAACTGGGTATATCTATCAGAGAGAGCAGCGTTTTTGTGGCAAGGGTTGTGGAGGGTATGCGGGTGGGAGTGAGGAACGGTTACTGCTGATAGATTTTGGCGGGTTATTTTGCAGGGGAATGAGGTGGTATATGGGTTGTGCTAGGAGAGTTTGTGGTGTGGTGGCTCGGTGGATAGTGTGGATAGGGTAGATTGTATTGGTGGTGCGGTGTGGGGTAGAGTTATGAAAGTTATGAGCATATGTTTGTTCGTGATGATAGGACTAAAAGTACACATTTATTGGGATGGAGAGGTCAGCTAGTCAGGTGAACAGTATACGCCACATATGCTGTTAGAGGGGGTGTAACAGTGGGGAGGTGGGGGAGGAGAATTGTGTTGTTGTTTGGTCGATGGGTCGGGGACCTTGTTGTTTTTGAAGGTTTGGGTTATCCAATGGAGGGGGGGTCAGTGGGGGGGGGGGTAGATGAAGTAAGGGTGTTGTGAGGGGATTGTAGAAAATATTTGTTTGTGGGTTGGGTATTGTGGTTTTTTTTTTGGCGGTTTCGCTGTAGGTGGGGTGTGTTGCCATGATTCATAGGGCGTCTGACTGCTGTTTTAAGAGATCGCAGGTGGTGTTCTGGGCGAAACTAGATGAGTGCGGCATTCTAATATAATTGTTACTGGATTTTTTTACAGTACTTCAAAAAAAAAAAAAAAACTATTATTCAATATAAAATCCTGTTACAATGCAAACTTAATGATCAACGAATAGAGAAAAACACTGGTAAACAAGGTTTCTGTTCCTCATTGAGTAAGTGGTGTTTTTTATATTTTAGGGGAAAAAGAATATGACTAAAAATGTTACATCACGCACAGATTTTTGAAAAATCCAAAAATTTTAAATTACCATTTTAATGACATTTATGCAACACATATACAATATTTTTGTCATTTACCATTTTATATAAACAATTATAAGCAGGGTGTCCACGCATATGGAAAGTCAGGGAAAGTCATGGATTTCAAATATGATCGAAATTGGTCATGGAAAGTCATGGATTTCAGCGAAAAATGTCTAAAAGTCATGGAAACTGACTGTTTATCATGGATTTTAGCGCTCCGGACCGATTGAAATTTTTCCCGCGATCTCGGAAGAACGAGAACACTTCCGCCGTCATTCTACTTCGTTATTGGGTGCAATCTGATTTGTCAATTACAATTTCTAACAAGTTGCATTGTGTTGACCAATCAGATGAATTCTCAATGTTAAAACCGTGAGCGGCGAATTTTGTGTAACTGCGCATGTGCGCGGACTCCGTCATCTGATAAAATATGACTTTGAACGACAAAAAGATAGACTCGATGGTTTTTTTGATGGTTTTTTCCCCGGCATAGGCAGATTTGCCTTTTACATTTGGTCTCCTCCCCCCCCCTACCCGCTTCATTTGATTCCTTTTTCTTTTAAAACTTGTTTGAATCTTTTTCTTTCGAGGAGTTTTATGCAAAAGAAAAACAAATTAAAAAACGATGTTGAATTTTAAAGAATCGTGTAGGTAGGGGGGGGGGCAGGAACTCAACGAGTTCCGTTTTGAAGTCAGATTTCGCCTCACTCATATCAGGATCTAAACTTACAGTAAAATTTATGGACAGACAATTCATTGCTACATGAAAGTACGTTTGAGGACAAGCACGGTGGGGAGGAGGGTGTCGGTAGGAAAAGATCGTTTTTTGACCTCAAAAGCGAACGGACTTCTGTTGCTGTGAAACGCAGTCGCCATGTTTGGTCATTTGCTTTGCAAGATAGAATATTAAGTGCATAATTTTCCAAAAACAAAGCAGAGTTCGTTTTTTTTTTTTTTTTTTTTTTTTTAGTCATGGAAAATAGTTTGCAAAAGCCATGGAAAGTCAGGGAAAGTCATGGAATTAAAAAGTCCAGGTTGAGCAGATACCCTGTATAAGGCTTGAAACTAACATAAAACAAAAAATATTTATTGTTAAAAAAATTAAGAGTTTTTTAATGAAACAAATAATGATGCTCGTAAAAAGAATTCCTAAATTTAATACTTTTTATAGTGTAAATGTTGTAACTGAGGATGATCTCTTATAAGCGACATCACAAACTTCTCTAATAAGATATCTTTGTGGATACAGCTTGTATTACCGAATCCAGAAAATCACGAGAGACATATGGCGAGTGCGAATTTCTCCTTCCTTCATGTGAATCGATTACTTTAGGAAGGACTTAAGTCTTAAGTTTTGAAACTTTCAGTATTCAATAAATGTATAAATGTTCATTGCATTCACAAATCTGCTAAATTCTGCAAGCATTTTTATGAGTAAGGGCAGGGCCGCCGAGAGGTTTACCGGGGCCCCGGGGCAAAGTACTGAGATGCGCCCCCCCCCCTTCCAAAAAAAATCTTCAATACTAAGACAACTTACGTTCGGTGCAGAGAAGAAAAATAACAGTATTTCGTGTTTTCTAATTTTTCTTCCAATTTTATATTTTTGTGTGTTTTCGTGTGCTGTACTTAAGTATGCTATGATATAAATGAGTATGAAATAAATCAGAAATACATAACACAAATTTACAAATAATATTCCTACTTCAATTTACTAATAACTATTAATAATTCTATCACTACTTCACAAAACTAATAATACATATTTACATAAATTACACATGTATGTGTTTTAAAATCCTTTGAAAAAAATTACATTTCTTGACTATTAAAAGCGTTATTCTTCACTTTGAAAGTTCATTAAAACTTTCCATTGTACACGTAAGAAATGCCTGGTAAGTACTGCAGAAGATAGCCCCCTAAGGCATTGGGCTACAAGCACTCGTTGCGTTGCTGTGGACACATGTAGATGCGAGATGTTTTTGCTTTGCCTACACAAAAATGAAGTTCAGTTAACCAAAAAAACTGCCTTTTTTTTAAAAAACTCGCATCCCGGGCCCCCTCTTGGGCCGGGCCCCGGGGATTTTGCCCCTGCTGCCCCCCCCCTCTCGGCGGCCCTGAGTAAGGGTGTCATTAATTCATCTTAAATTAAGCTTCATTTCGCTACTGAAATTTATTTATTTATTTATTTTTGATTAGAACTTACAGCTATTGTGTGATCAATACCCTGAAAATCTTATTTGTAGAGTGATAAATATGTTAATCAAGCAAGCAAAAGATTTATTTTAATGATAATTTAAAACAATAACTGAGGGACAAAAATAATTAGGGAAGTCTGTATGCATAAAATCATTATCTTAAGAAATACTTCTTGTATTTTCCCTCTTTCTCTTGTCTTATTTTTTTAACGAATAAAATCTGCTTAAAAAAAGCCAAATCTGTAAAATTTTAGTTTTACGATTTATACAATTTAACACACATGCGTTGTTAGTGAGAAAGGTTATATAATTTGGAACGCATGATCAAAAACTATGCTAAAAATTATGTTTTCTAATGTTTTTTTAATCATGAGTTATTATTAAAACAAGCTGCGTGGCCCAGCATTACACGAGCTTCCTCATAAATAAAAGCAATGTCAAGTAGCGCATGCTTAACACTCTCCCTCAATGACAAATAAAATTTCATACCAAAATCAATTATTTCCAAACCGCTTTCTTCCTGTAAAATTGATTTGAAAATTCTAAACAAAAAAGTAGTTTTAATACTTGGATCACAGCCAAAAAATGTCCCAGCTAAAAACTTCAATTAGAATTTTATTTGAAACACATTTTCAAAATGGCAACAGAAAAAACTAAATGTCATTAATCAGAATAAAAACAATTGTTAGAACTTTGTTGTAACACGTTTTCAAAATGGCAACGGAAAGAAATAAAAATCTTAATAAAAACAATTGTTAGAACTTTATTGTACCACATATTCAAAATGGCAACGGAAAGAAATAAAACTCTTTTCTTTAATTTTAAAAAGTTCAAAAATTTTATTCTCGTTTTAATTAATACCTCAGCTAATTATAGTCGTACAATCTCCCCAAAGCAGAATACTTTGAGATGTTCTACAACGCAAAATCATTTGACCAAAATTGTTCTGCAAGTAATTTTAAGCACTGCACAGTACACGTAGAAACATGATCCTTTTCAAAAACCATGATCCTGAAATAAAAATGGTTTCATACATGAAAGGAGTATTTGTTCAGTACTCAGTCTTACGGCAGAAAAAAAGCCTGAAATTAAAATTCCAGTCACACATTCTTGACAGAAAATGTAAAACCCTTCACTAGTCTGCTCCTCCAAACATCAAAGAGCTCTGAATGCTTTGACACTGCATTAGAAGCAATATATTCACTCAGAATAACAGCACATGGCCAATAATGAGACCAAGCCTATCTTTTTACTAAACAAGTATTTTTGTGCAAATTCCGCAGATTTTGTCCAGCTTGAAATAATTGAAAGTTCCTGCAAATGTCGCAAAAAAAAATCGACTTTTTGATTTTCTGTCTAGTAAGTATAATTTGCAGAAATTTAAATTTTTTTTCCTAACTTGAAGAAATCTGCAGAAATTATTCTGAATTTCTGAAAAATTGTATCTTTAGTTAGAAAACTGCCTTTTCTGCAGAAATTCTACAGAAAATTTTCAGAATTTTCCCTCACATTTAAACAGAATTGTTCTGCAGTTCAGATATCTGTTCTGCGACGTGCGTTCCAAATTTAGCAGTATTCTGCTTTGGGGCGTATAATTACACGTTGGTCTTATTGTTTTCCTTGCAAAATTTCCTATCGGATGGAACCTTGTTCGGAGATCTACTCTCGGCGGTTATTGAGTAGTTCAAGCTTCAGATGGACAGACAGACGCGGACAGATTTTAATAGTATTAATAAAATTGTATTACATAATAAAAATAGTTGAAAATTATATTTTCTGAACTAGATAGGTTATTTTTATCGTCAGAATTTTATTGTGTCATTAGAATGACTTTTCTAGTGGCTAATATATACCCAATCAGAAGATTGTAATATAGTTTAGCCTTGAATATTTAATTGTATTAAGTATTACTTTTATGTTTAAATGAGAACGTGACTTTCATATTTTAAAATTAATAGAACGACTTGAGATTTCAGAAATGTTGTTGCCTTAAGCTTTTTCCTAAATTAATTGTACTTTAATAAATTATTTAATATATTAAAAAGTCTACTATTATTATTTATATATATCATCCAGAGTCTCGATACATTATATGACAAAGATGTACATTTATTTGTTCTGAAATAACAGTAAAAACTTTTCACCAGAATAAACAAATAGTCGCATTGCTCTATTGCTTAAACTGTAGGGGTTTTTTTCATATTGTGGAAATTTATTAAATGGTGTACTTTACTGCTTCATTCATAATTTAAACTAATAATTACAAGCAAAAATGCAAATCACAATATGGAAAGTAGATAACAATTGAAATCAAAAACACTAATTTTTAATTAATAAAAATGTTTTAATTTAAAACCAATATATACTCGGACTTTGATAGATCCTGAACGTAAAAATAATGAGTACTTTTGAGTTTCATCATTAAAACTTTCTACTTTTATTCAAGAAATACATTGTTACAAATTCAAGCATTTCTCCCAGGCAGAGAATCAATTCTTGCTTAATAGCGGATCTAAACTAAATAGTGAAACATTGACATTAAAAAGGGTACATGGTGATTTCGTATGTTCTTATTTTAAGTGCTCTTATATTTAAGGCAATTTTTCTCCCCCCCCCTTCAGTATGAGTTTAGGGGAAACTAGGGATATTTGACCACGTGGCAATTGTGACCGGCCGTCTTTTATTCATATTTAAGCATTTATCTGACTGTGATGAGCCTCATACCATAGTTAGTAAGGTACAAGTTAATTCTAGTTCTCTGCGATTTTGAAGTAGAATGAAGGTTCAATTGTATATGTTGTCTTTTTCAATCAAAAAAGTTTTTATAAGTTTATCTGTGCTGTGCTCTTTATCATTAATATAAAAAAATTTAATTGAATTATTTGTGTACTGTGATAAATATGCTAAAAGACTGCACACTTTTTTTTAAATTCACTTTTTATGTTTATGCGTTTTTTAATCGTTTTGCTAAAACAGCCATTCAGGGAGGTTTGAACCACCTCAGTTCCAGGAGATTTGACCCGAGTCTCAAGTTTCTTAACTTAATTTAATACAATGAAAATTAATAAAAAACATTATCTGGAAAATAAAAAAATGTGGGAGAAAGCTTATGCAATCAAGAATTTTCAAATAGCCCTTTTAAACGGATGTCACTAAGGTTCCTCATTCAGTGATCAGTAGAGGCACATTAAGATTCGCATTGAAAATGAAATTTGACTCCTGGCACTTCTAACAATCATAATGTCTGCTAATTCAAATTAAATTAAAGTACCTGGGGACCGAGCCCACTCGGTTAAAAAAAAAGAGGTTTGTAAACTCGTGTTTTTTTCTAAAATGCGAAGTACTTATTTAGATCAACTTGAAAAGCATTTTTAAGCCTTTAGTTGCAATTACGCATTTAAAACAGCCGAAATTTGTTTTAAAAAACACAACCTTATTAAATCCATGCTCACCGTAAAATCACACCCAATTTCATTTCATTTGGCGCCGAAGGCGCGTTAGGGGTTGATGAGAATATATGCAGAGTCCCTGTTCTCCAGTACGCATTTAGTTGCAGTTGGTTTTCACTTTCACTTCACTTGACACTCCAAGGTTCCCCCGTACATACCACAACTCGTGGTTTAACCGGGATGGGGCCCTGAAGAGCGCTCTGTTCATTTTTGAACCAGGCCCATGGGCCGAGCAAACCCTTGGCCCAGCATCCTCCTGAGGTATCGTCTCACTTGAAGGATTTTATGACCCCGAACATTTTAACGTCCCCAAGCCACCATTAATGAAGACGGTGGATCTTTGATCGGCTGGGCTTCCTCTATCCGGGACCCTCCGGTTACGAGTCCGACGACTTACCGATCGGACTACCGCGGCCCACACCCAATTCTAACTTTATTTTGATCGATCTCTTTTAAATTTCAAAAACAATAATAATTCTAACATGTTGCCAAAACTCGTTTGCCAAATGCCATAAAAATTAAAATTTACGCTGATGTGATTAAATATGAAATCCATTGTTATAATAAAACGTGGTTGAAACAGTAACAATAAGAGTAATCATAAAGAAAATGGCGAAAGAAAGCTCGTCAAACTTTTAATGAAAGCACGAAAAACGGGATTTTTTGTGAAAACTTGCATTTTTACAGAAAAACGCCGATGTAGATGAACTCAAAAACCAAAACTATATCTAAGTACAAAATTTTATCAAAATCGTTAGAGCCGTTTTCGAGATCCGAAATATATTACAAGAATTGCTCGTCTAAAGATATTGGATGTAATTTTGTTTCGAAACTTAATATTTTAAGAATGAGTTTCATATTTATTGATTTTTTACCTGAAATATCTTACTAAACACTCTTGAGGAGGAAAGAAAGTATTTTAAAACTAACTAAAACACTTTTATACTCAATTTTGAAATCGCACTTGAAAAGTAAAAAGTAATCTGATTTTTATATAATGTAAGTGACCATAAAATTCAATAGATGTCGGTGGACAATAACCACTGCTTTTATTCCATGGCTTTTGAATAAATGAAACAGCCTGTTATCTAGTGAAGCCTTGCTTTAACATTTCAAAAACAGTAACAATTTAACGTCTCCACGGAAACAGCAACAATGAAAGTAATAAAGAAAATGGCGAAATAAAAGCTTCTCAAACTTTCAATGAAGGCACAAAAAAAAGGGTTTTTTGTGAAAACTCGCGTTTTTACAGAAAAAACGCCGACGTAGATGAACTCAGAAACCAAAACTCTATCTAAATACCAAATTTTATCGAAATCGTTAGAGCCGTTTTTGAGATCCGAAAAATAAATATATATATATACAAGAATTGCTCGTTTAAAGGTATTAGATTAAAATTTTATGGTATTTCCTTAGTCCTAATTATTGCCGGTACCTTTCGATTGCTTCTGATTAGACTTCTAATTATTTCTGTAATGGGTCAGTATCCCTCAAATGGGGAGGTTTGACCTGGTTTGAACACTTTTGAAAAATTAGTAGTAGTTATAAGGAAACAAATAGTGCCGCTTTGAAAATCTTTTAGTGGTTAGACAAAAATAGTAAAATATATTTGAAAGAAGTGGGTCAAACCTCCATCGTTTCCCCTACAACAGACCTGTGGTTGCGGTGCTAGGGCTCACATAGCAGCTCTCTCCCCTTCATTTCATTCATTCTCTATGCAATACATTTAGAGGCTACTACTGTGCCAAGTAACGAAAATCTGGATTTCGAAAATATCTGAAGAAGGAATACAATTTGTTTTTACCCTTGTAAAAAAATTATATGGGTAAATAAAGCATATAGTTGGTTCATTAACTTGAGAACTATGTATTTCAAAGCTGGGAAGTTCATCTTACAGTCATTGTGGAATGAAAAACAAAGAACAAATCTGTCCATGAAAATGAAGGGAGCGACTGTTCAAGCCGACTGTAGCAAAGATTTTTTGCAAACTAGGCCGTGCACAAGGCTGGATTATTATCATTATTATTATTATTATTATTACTATTATTATTATTATTATTTTGTGATCTAAATGCAATGAAGGCATAACAAAGTTTTTGAAACAAGAAGCAAAAAAGTGTAAGCGCTTTTAAATATTTTGGTAAGATATTAAATACAGCTATCTACTCCATTGCTCCTTACCGCCTCTTCCAGTAAACTGTTCCAAGTTCCCACTACCCTGCTAAAATAGTAAATTTTAATAGTTGAAAGTAAAATAATGTGCCAACTAAAAAAAAAGCCACTAGGTATAATGTGAAAATTCCTGCAACAGTAGCGTAAGACTAAGGTGTGCTTCCCCGCAAGATTTGTAAAAGCGCCCCCACCCCCTACTAAAAATTTTTCCCCATGTAACTTATAGTGATATTTTTTGGATTGTGCGCCCTCAAACCTCTTATGCTCCCCTGTGCTGCGGGGGCTGCGGGGGCGCTATGTACGCCACTGCCCTGCAACATCATTCATTTTTAACCGACTTCAACAAAGGAGGAGGTTATACAATTCGTCGGAGAAATTTTTTTTTTTTTTTTGTATGTTATAAGATTACTCGAAGACGCCTGGACAGATTTCAAAAATTCTTTTTTTGTTCGAAAGGGTTTGATTTCCGATTGGTCCCATTCTCTCATGGCCCGAGTTCGATAACGGGAATCTGTAGAAATCGTTCGAAAAAGAAATCAGGATCACAGTAATCGTAATAATGACAATTTTTAATGTAAGGCTGTTCATTTCTATGATCTTTTATCTTCATGTAATGCTGATAACATTGTTTTGAAATATCTACTTATATTAAAAACTGAGTATTTTTCTATGTCCTGTTTCTTTCTCTTGAACGCCAATGAACTGAAAGTCATACCAGATACCGATAGATTAGTAATTTTTCAGGCTTCATTAGTTTTAATTAATGTAACTACACGATTTTAATTAACCAAGATATCAATTAATAAGTAGTCAAAATTAAGCGATTTGTCCTAAATGATTAAACATGAAATCCATTGTTACAAAACGTGGTTGATATGAAACAATAATAGTAATGATAATGAGAATTTTGAATGAAATCTTAACTAAATCAAACATGAAATTCAACTAAATTTAAACTTTATTCTGAACTTTAGTTAAAAGCGTAATTTTTAGTTTTGAACTATATTTTGATTATTTTAAGTGCATTTACACTAAAAAGAATGAGATAAAATATTTTTGGAAAAAAAATAGAACCGACTTCAGTTGGAAATTGCTCTAAAAAGTAAAAAATAATTTTTTTCTTTGAACGCCATCGAAACTACTTTTAAACGTAAGTTTTGAAGTCGGCGCAAAAACAATGTATAGAATCATACGCAACTACAATTCAACACAAGATATAAATTTTAATGGATCCAGGTTCTGTAAGAGCATTTGCATACATTTCATTGATTACCACACATTCGTGTAATGGTACAAACATACTGCTTTTAATTTTCAACGGTTTCTCTGAAAAATGTTGGCAAAATATGGTTAAATATCATTTTACCTATCATTTTTGCGCCGACTTCAAAACTTATGTTTAGTTTCGATGGCGTTCAAAGAAAAAAATTATCTTTTACTTTTTAGAGCAATTTCCAACTGAAGTCGGTTTTATTTTTTTTCCAAAAATATTTTATAATAAATTTAAATACCTGAATCATGTCCCCTCTGGTTCTCCTTTGCTCAAGACTATACATATTAAACATTCTAAGTCTGGAATCATAGTCTAAATTAGAAAATCCGTTTTGTAGCCCTTCTTTATACCCTTCCAATAAATTAATATCTTTCTTCAGATAAGGAGACCAAAACCGAACAGCATACTCCAAATGAGGTCTTACCAAACTTCTATATAGAAGCAGAAGAACCTTTTAGATTTGTTTGAAATAGATCTATTAATAATCCCAAACATCCTATTGGCTTTGTTAGCTATGCTGCACTGTTGGCTGAACTTGAAGTCCTGATTTATTAAGACACCTGGATCCATAACATTATCTGCCTTACTAATGACTGAACCCTGTAAATAATAGCTTCTATGCTTATTTGCGTGACCTAAATGCAGCATTTGACATTTTTCAACTTAAACTGCCATACCCCACTTGTCTGCCCATTTAGTAATATGATCCAAATCCGTTTGCAGCTGATTTACTTGTTCTTCGTTTTCTACAACCCCCATAATTTTTACATCATCAGCAAAACACTTCATGTTTCCAGAAACATTTTCATGAATATCATTCATAAAAAAACAAAAACAAAAGGGGACCTAAATCTGATCCTTGGGGGACCCCACTTAAAACCTCACTCCATTTAGAATGGTTACCCCTAACAACTACTCTTTGTTTCCTTCCTGTCAGGCAATTTCTAACCCAAGCTAGAATTTTACCCCCCATTCCTATATCAGCTAATTTACTGAGTAGTGCTACATGAGGCACCTTGTCGAAAGCTTTAACAACATCTTTTAACATTTTTTAAACAACATCTGCACACTTTTTGTTATCTAAAGCCATGGTAACCTTGTCGTAGAAATGTAATAAATTAGCAGCACACGATTTACCTTTTCTGAAACCATACTGCAAACTACTCAACAGCCCATTATTTTCTAAGAAATTCATAATCTTAATTTTGATCAATGTTTCAAAAATTTTACAAACCACTGAAGTCAGACTCACAGACCTATAATTTCCTGCATTACATCATTTAACTTTGTATACCACATCGTTTTAAATTTGCTTCAGCCGTTGCTTCGCAATTGAACTGAGAAAATATTTTTGATACTTGTGCATATAATAGCTAAAACATGTTATGTACGGCAAAAATTGTTTTTTTTTTTTTTTTTTGTATCAAAGTATGAACCAACCCAACAATAAAAACGTCATTAATTTCCTCTCGAATAAAATGTCGCATTTTTTATGAATTATGAAATCAATATTTGAAAAAATGATGATCATCAGGAAACATATAATATTTTGATGGAACAACAATCTAGAATTGGTTTCAAAAGAGAATACAAAATGGGAGCTCAAAATCTCCAGTAGTTTTTAAGATATGCTAAATGAACCATTTTTCGGGTCAATATACAGGGTGTTCCGTAATAATTGTACAAACCTTTAGGGATGTTAGAGGGGACCATAAGAAGCAAGAATCACACAGGTTCATTGGGTCGCAGACGCAATGCTAACGCGCTACGTACACACAAACTATAAAAGTTTATGAGAATGGCTCGTCTTGCGACGGTCGGTTATTGTAATTTCTTAGCATTTCTTAGCGGCAGGCAGCAAAATGTCAACAACTCCTTTAAACTTTTCTTAAAAACTAAAATATTTTGAAAAATCTTCCTTGTGTATTAAATTTGACTTTTTTCGCAGCCACCTGTTTCTGGCTCGTATTTACGGGACACGATACCCTGGGATGCCCTGTTTAATACGAGCCAGAAAAAGGTGGATGCGAAAAAAGTCACAAATTTAATGCACAACGAAGATTTTTCACAATATTTTAGCTTTTAAGAAGAAATTGAAGGAGTTGTTGACATTTTGCTGCCTGCCGTTATCTTACATGCTTCAAAATTACAATAACCGACCGTCGCAATTTTTATAGTATGTGTATACGTAGCGCATTATCACTGCGTCTGCGACCCTATGTTCCTATGCGATTCTTGCTCCCTCTAACACCCCTAAAAGTTTGTACAATTAGTCAATTAGTTACGGAACACCCTGTACAATAGGGTGTATCGAAAAAAACTTTTTTTCGAAATTCAATTTACTAAGTTGATAAAAAGTTGCCCCTACCTACCCACATATTCCACAAAAAATTTCGGTCTAATCAGAAATTGTTTAGGTGTTCCGCACGAGGCCTGAAGTTTGGGAATTTCTTCAAAAATCTGATTTTTTTTCTAATTTTTTTTAATATTAAGAATAAATGTTAAAAATAATTCAAGTTGAAAAATGTACACCGCAAAGTCGGAGGACAAAATTGGGTTTGAAAAAAAGTATATAAAACAACATTTAAATCTCCCACATTTATTCTAAACTTACGTAATTTTCACCAAAACTAGCATTTTACAAGGCCATGCGGCTTGGTTAGAAACTTGTTTATGAATGTGGAATCTAACTGAATTAACACTTGAAACTCTGATACATCTGTGATTTATGTGGAGTAAAAAGTAAAATAATATAAACTATAAACGGAATCTAAGCCCCTCGTCACGCAGTGGACGCGTTCTATCGGGGCCCCCGTGATGGTAAACGAAGTACAGCTCCGCTAGCATAGCTGCTTTAGGATTGCAGAAGAACATATATCTTTGGTTGAGGAAACAGACTATTTCGGACATGGTGCGCCAGTAAATGGCCCAGGAAAATAAATTGTAGCTTCAGCTTCACGATTTATGGAAAAAAAAAAAAGTTTCATTGATAAAGAACATCGGTTGTGATGGCACATCAGTTAACACTGGAAAATCAAATGATGCTATTAGATTTCCAGTAAAGTCTTTAGAACCCTCACTACTTGCCGTGGTATGTTTTCTTCATTTAATGAATTACCACTTAGAAAGTTAACGGTGGCTCTTGATAAACCGTGGACACAATTCTTTTAGTTGACCTATTGGAGAAATCTAATAATATTGCTAAGATCTACCATAGTCATGAACTTAAAGAAAATAGAACGCGTTTTACCAGAAGTTGATGTCAAAGAATTGAGTCAAAAATACTTATGGGATGTGTCAGAAGCTGTAATGTCTGGCAAATGTTCTTAAAATTTAGCAGAAAGGAACTCTGCAAGCTTTTCCCATGCAAGATGGCTCACGATGGCAAAGTTTTGAGGCTATACATCGCAAGTAGTGATCCAAGTTCAGAGTTAAATAAACTAGCAGAATTTATAATAAAGGTTTATGCTCTCTGTTTTTTCACAATCGAATCTCAGCATAAAATTATTCATGCATTTAAACATTTTTTTAAGACCATAGATTGCAACAAGTATTTGGATACAAATCTCCACAATGTTATCCATTCCACAGTGTAAAGAAGCCATCTTGCATGGGAAAAGCTTGCAGGGTTCCTTTCTGCTACATTTTGAGAACATTTGCCGGAAATTACAGCTTTTGACACATCCCATAAGTATTTTTGACTCAATTCTTTCCCAAGTAGCACACTTCGTTTTTTAAAGGTTGTAAAATGGTTATTAAGGCCCGAACTCCACATGAGCAGAAAACCGAAAGCGTACACAGAAACGGAATTTCTGTTTCAGTTGAGTTTCCGCCGAACAGGTGGTTTTTCGAGCAAAACAGCGGCGCGGAATCGATGGCGTATTCCAGAGCGCCATCTGCAGGTGGATTCTATGCATTTAGCATTTTCTTGTGCTTTCAGCGGGGAAAATGGACGGTCAAGACGAAGTTATTGCCATGGTCGGATTACACTTGATTAATTTTACAGTTGCATTATCAGAATCAAAAAGAAAAAAAAAACGAAAGCAGTCTTTTGGGTGAGAACGATTCTCCGCCTACACACACATTTTTATCGCAGTTCGTCTTTACGAAGTGCATCATTTGAATCCTAGATGTCAGTTTTTTTTAAAAATAATATCTGCTTCAAATTTCAAAACCATTTACCTCAAATACCTTTCAAAACAAAAAACTTTAAAATAAGATTTCAACCAATTTTTTTTGTTTTATCTAAAAACTTTTTCCTGATTTTTTGCAAATTAGATTTTTTCTATTGACTTTTTTGAACTTCTCTTAATGCTAAAACTATAAAAAAATGTCGGTCTGATATTTTTTTGCAAAACTATATTGAAAATATCGTTAAAGGTGATTAAATTCATTATATTTTTACCAAAAAATTTAAGGGGCTAAAAAGAAAAAAATATCGAAAGGTATTATATTTATGCAATAGATGGCGCCATTTCTTCCAACGAGATCATGTTCCTAACCGATTAGGTCAAATTTTGCACCAATCGTGGTCCATAATACGATGTCTTTAAAACAACATTTTTATAGTCTTTTCTGTTTTTTGTCGTACAAACAAGGATAATTTTGTACTTCTTCTTTAAAAACTTCGAGATTGTACTTCGTAGACATGCTTTCAACAACACATACGGTGGCCGCCATTGTTAAAAGCTTCACATTTGAAGACGAGCTCCAATTGGCTGTTCCAAAGCGGAATCCGCCAGTAGCGGCAGAAAAGTTGAAATTTTTCTACTTCCGAGTCTGCCGCGATTCTGCCCAGCGGAAAGGGGAAAAACTTGTTTTTTCAGTTTCTGCTTTCTGTTTCCGTCGATTTTCCGCTTATGTGGAGTTCGGGCTTAACATTGTAACAACCGCTTAAAAGCATTTATAAAACGTTTAAAGGTTATTTGTGCTACCTGGGTTGACATCAACTTCTGGTAAAATGCGCAGGGCCGGATTACTAAATAGGCAACGAAGGCAGTTGCCTATGGGCCCCGGGGTTTTAAAGGGGCCCCGAGAAACCCTGAAGATGTCCTTTTTTAACTTTAGATGGCACTCGGCTAAACGTTAAGAGCATTTGATGCAATATGCGAATAGAACTTAAGTAAACGTTCATACTTCCATCCAACTTTTTTCTCCTCACCAGGGCATAATTTCTACCAAAAGAAGTGTAAGATCCCAGAAGTACCCACAACTTATTTTATTGCGTGAATAGCATGAATTTCGCCTAAAATATTAAATTTCGTAAGGGGAGCAACTTTACTCCCTATGCAAATTAAGCCTGGCTCACCATTAGCACTATTTATACCTGTAACATAACTGATAATGTATTCCATAATAACAATTTTAAATCATTAAAATATATTTGCACAATATATATCAGTTATTTAAAATATCATTTATCAAATCCATATGCTGAAGGGCCCCCTCATTTAAAATGCCTATGGGCCTCTAAATCTTTAATCCGGCCCTGAAAATGCGTTCTATTTTCTTAAAGTTTATGACTGGTAGATCTTAGCAATGTTGATAGAATTCTCCAATAGGTCAACTAAAAGAATTTTGTCCAGTAGTCGGCCTATCAAGAGCCACCGCTAACTCTCAAAGTGTTAATTCTTTAAATGAAGAAAACATACCAGGGCTTGTAGTGAGGGTTCTTAAGACTTTTCTGGAAGTCTAAAGCATCATTTGATTATCCAGTGTTAACTGATGTGCCATCACAACCGATGTTCTTTATCAATGAAACTTTTTTTTTCCCACAAATCGTGAAACTGAAGCTACAATTTATTTTCCTGGGCCATTTACTGGAGCACCATGTCCGAAATAGTCTGTTTCCTCAACCAAAGATATATGTTCTTCTGCCATCCTAAAGCAGCTACGCTAGCGGAGCTGTATTTCGTTTACCATCACGGGTGCCCCGATAGAACGAGGGCACTGTGTGACGAGGGGCTTAGATTCTGTTTATAGTTTATATTATTTTACTTTTTACTTCACATAAATCACAGATGAATCCCAGTTTCAAGTGTTAATTCAGTTAGCTTCCACATTCATAAACAAGTTTCTAACCAAGTCGCATATCCTTGTAAAATGCTAGTTTTGGTGAAAATTACGTAAGTTTAGAATAAATGTGGGAGATTTAAATGTTGTTTAATATACTTTTTTTCAAACCCAATTTTGTCCTCCGACTTTGCGGTGTACATTTTTCAACTTGAATTATTTTTAACATTTATTCTTAATATTAAAAAAAAATTAGAAAAAAAATCATATTTTTGAAGAAATTCCCAAACTTCAGGCCTCGTGCGGAACACCTAAACAATTTCTGATTAGACTGAAATTTTTTGTGGAATATGTGGGTAGGTAGGGGCAACTTGTTATCAACTTAGTAAATGGAATTTCGAAAAAAAGTTTTTTTCGATACACCCTACTGTACAACTGTGCAAACTGAAACAGCAGCAGGTAATTTTTTTTGTTAAAAAAGAGGAATATGCTTATCCACCAGTTGAAGTTTGCGCAGCGTTTATATATAGTATTTAGTTTTCAATTATAATTATACATTGAAAGCGCAGCAATAAATAAAACTGCGGAATATTTATTAAACTGGTAGACAGTCCAATTTTTGTCCATTAGTGAGAAGTCTGCTTTCATGCAACATGCAGCAATTCAGAAATTTTTTCACACGGATACTTGAAATCACAGAAATTTGAATTTTCACAAAGGACTCGGGGTAAAAGGGTATCCTGTACGCCCCTTACAAATTCAATGACCGACCGACCGGAGGAGCCGTCATTTCTTGCGTTAAAACGTGAAGGGAATTTAAAAAAACGAAACGATCGAAAAGCATAGTTTCTCACAGTAATTTCACAGAGGGTAGGCTACAGTCCTATGGCAAGAAGGAGAAACTTCAAAAGACTATACTAAGGACTTTGACCTAACCTGTGAAGTTCCAGCGTCAGAAACACTTGTTGCTCAACAATACAGTCTGTGTGAACCTTCTTTGACGTTTCAATGCTAGAAATGATCGCAGCACCATCAAGAGGTACTTGTATTGCAATTGCAGCGTTCAGCGCTACCTGTTGGCGTATTTTGTAACTAAATTTTCAAAATTCTGCGCATGATTTTTGCGGCTTTCGCAATAAATGTACCGTTTGTGAAGTTTATTCCAACTGAATATTTGTGCATCTCTAACGTTGGAATAAACTTCACATCTATTGCACAAAGGTATTTATTTTCTTCAAATGTACCGTTTATTTCATGCCAAAGTCGTCATTTGTTTTCGAGATATGACTCTGTTGGACAATCTGCATTTTGGCATTAAAATTGAACAAGAATGAAAACAATAATTTTCGGTTTTGAAAAACGACCTCAGTACAGTCGAACCCGCTTAATGGAATATCGGTTAATGGAATATCCCGCTTAATGTAATACATTTTCAATGTCCCGAGCTGTAGTAAATCATTTCTATCTTAAATTTCCCGGTTAAAGGAATATCATGTTAGGAAGCAATCCCGGTTAAAAGAATAATTTTCAGCCACGCTGATGTC
>JAXGGA010016946.1:0-25503 GCA_038373865.1 Uloborus plumipes | reverse complement strand
TTAAGAAAACTTTTTTTTTTTTGTTTAAACATCGGCCAGGCATCGGCATTTAGATGTTTTTGAGGCCGATGGGCCGATGTTTTTCCCAAGTTAGCATCGGCGGCCGATGCCGATGGCCGAAGGAAAAATTTTCAACCATCGGCGCCGATGCATCGGCCTGGCCGATGCATCGGTCGAGCCTTAATAAATATTAAACATTTTGTCAAACAAATTTTCTTTATCAGTGCAGGAATTTATAAGTACTTTGTATATTGCTTGAAAAATAATACATATTGTACCAATATTCATCATTAGGTAATGTGTTTTAGTTAGCTTTGGAGGGAGGCTTTTTGCTTATTTGCATGTATTATACTTTCTTTATGTCTATATTTTTCCGGAGCGGTATAAATATGTGCCCTTATCTAAACATTTTGCTGCTTTTTTTTTGAAGACCTGAAAATCCCTTAACATTTTAGGGGAGTGAAATTTCTTCTTTTGGAGCAGCGTGCAGTACGGAAACAGTAAACACCAAAACAGTAATAAATTCCATCTAAAAAAAAAACCTTTTTAGGCTATATGTCCACCTATATGTCGGCAACTCTAATTTTACCAGTAGTAGAAACACTTAATGAGATAACGTTAAATGTGACATTTTTATTACAACTGAAATTAGTGAACATATTTGCGTTTTTGCTCAGAATTTTGAAACTTTGAGATCATACTGCCCAGAGAAGTTATTATTTAATTTGAGAAAAATTATATCCGTAATATACATGGAAATTGATCCTATTTGACATCCATTGTACTTTTCTCCAGAAAAAATGTACAAAACGAGGCATCATAGGGTTACCAAATAGTATAAAGAAAATCTTTTCTCATTATGTTGACGAAATATATTCGTCCCTTTCTTTTTAGCTGATTTATTTGCAACTAAAGTTTAACTTACCGAGCTTTATAAAAGCATCGCTGATTTCTCTAAATAAACTTTTATTAAAATCTTTAGGCACTTTTGAGCGGAACCACTTATGACGTATATGGTAAGTACATGGTCTAAGAGAAATTAATTAATTTCCTATGGCTCTCAACGCTATCTAATTAGGGCAGACAATTTTGAATCTTTTGCAATTAAGTTTATTTAATAACGTAACTTCCCTGTTTACACAGTTTGAGGTGCCAAGTAAAGTTTTCATCAAGAATTTGTGAGTTGATGCAGACGGAGTAGCCTATTGCAGACACCTTCAAGTTCAAAAGGCATGAAACTGAAGTATTTATATATTTTTCTTGTTAAAAATTAGTAGATTAAGCAAGTATGCAACATATAGTTTAATTTGTAGTTTCTTATTAAATTTTACATTTATTCACTTTGCATGTTCTTATGATGGAACGAGACATAGAAGTTGTTTCAACGATTTTCTTTTCTCATTGAAGACAGATAAAAAGGGCTCTTATTTGCATTTCAGTTGTTTGAAAGAACGAAACAGAGGCAGAAAATATGTTGTTACTAGTAAGTGCAGCCAGGTGCAGGATGTCCAGTCTATACTTTTCTAAAATGTCTCCTTTATTCATTTTGAAAAAAGGTAATGCTAGTGATAACTCTGTGTCCCCCCCCCCCCCACAAAAAAACTTTTTCAATACTTCTGACCACATCCACTTGCCGATTCTTATGTAAAATTACTCTCTGAATCCATATATGACCACTGTTTTACTCCAACACCCATCACATTTTGGAGATAGCTCCCCCCTATGCTTTCAGTTTACAACAGTTCCTAGTCATTATATAGATTTGGAGAAGAAGGGAGCTTTATATTCATCTCTAAAAATTCTTTTGAAAGGCTAGAGAAATGAAAAGTTCAAAATCATGGAGGGTTTTTTTTTTTACTAAGGAGGGAGATTTGGGGTGGTGGTGGTGGTGGGGGTGGGCAGGGGGTACTCCTGAAATATTTATAAAATCATCGAAAAAGGATCTTTTTTCTTTTATTTTATTTTTCACTGAAAGATGAGAATATCGGCTTTTTTTTTATAAACACCATGTAAGAAAATGTGTTCACGTTGTAACCCTAAAATTAAAACACATCTTGGAAGTGTCGCTCGTTGTATACAAGTAGCATCGCAGATCTTCAGTAAAGAAACTTTCCATATTATCTATATCTTTTCTAGTTACATAAGGTAGATGTAACTAGGTATAAGGTAGATCTAACTATTTAGATCAAAAATAATACTAAGCATGTTTCTAAAATATCACTGATGTATATTTATTTTTCTAGGGATGCACTGCCCAGTTTATCTTTTTTGATACCCATCAGTTGATGGAAAAGTTGATTGATTCAGCGGTTATATTACTATGCGATGTAGCAATATAAAATTTTACGCATACAATAAAGTACTTTTATTGAGTTCCAAACGCGTCATGAAAGTTTCTAGATTGGTATTAATAATTGCCTCTTTTTTGACGTTTCTAATTTAGAGTTTTCCTACTGTAACTTCACAAAAGACACAATTGAAGGGCTTGGAGGATGAAGGGGCTATGTTTCATTTGTGGGCAGTGCCTAACTTAAGAAGACTTTAGTGACTGCATTGTAATCGCACAACGATCATTAAGTGATTCTACGTCAAGAGCATTTTCCAACTAAGTTTCTTCAAGGAAATCCGGTGTCAAGTTCGGGATCTACATTGCTCTTAAATTTTCACGTAGGCGCTAATGTTAAGCTTTTTTGAATTGTTCAAAATTGAATGAAAAATTGTTCTAATCAAAACTTGAAAAATGAGAATAAGGTGTATTCACTGAGATCTTCCGAACAAAAAAAAGTTTGTTCAAATCGGATTGTCAACTCAAAAGTTATTAAGGGAGGACAGACAGAATAATAGACAAACTACCGACGCACATTCTCCCATCTCAAAGCCCTAATTTCCAATTTTTAATTTTTCGATATTTACTTATTTTATTTATTTTTGACATTGTTTGGGAGTTTTCATCCGCTTTAAAGAGAATGAAAACCCCCATTGGATGTGTTATACACAAACGTTTATTACAAATAGATTTCAAATATTTTACATTTGAATAATAAGTATCATTTTCAAAGTAATTGAAATGACAGTCAAGTCGTATAAAGTTCTAAATTAATCATGGCTATTATGCAGTTATTGAACAAGTCTATTTTAATTGGAACAACTCGTGAGTTCAATCGTTATTTCATATCGAATAAACCAAGGACTTTTATTGCTCAATTAAGTGAAAATGCGCAAACTACGAATTGTCTTTTCTTGGAGAAGGATGCATTTACGGCATCGGGCCCAAGGAAATAAGGTTTATTCTCTTTGAGAATAGCTTTAATTAAATTAATTACCATTTAATTTTCTGTTCCCATTGTAATTAAATCGGATCCTCTCGCATTGCTTGATTAAATATGCTAAATAAACAAATATTTTACTTTCAATAATATTATTCCTGCCCTTGGCAGAAATGCAAATAGTTCGTGTTCAATTTAGACACTTTTCTGCTTTAATTAGTAAGTACGGATGCATTTACCGAGATTTTGAAATTGTAATGGCAATGGCTGTTCTTACGATTGAGGAAATAGTTGAATTTATTTCCATGAAAATGTAAGTAGCTTCTTTGAAAGAGGTTAGAAATTTAATTAATAATTTTAAATTTACCGTTAATAAAAGCTTTAATTCACTTTCTATAACATTGTTTCTATAGTACATATTATTCATCACATTTATCGGTTTCTCAGACAAAAGAAGAATTGTTTTGAGAGGTTATTCTTTTCAAACTTTGAAAAATTAATGAATTGAACTTACAAATAAGTAAATAAATATCAACAACAAAGTGATAAGGTAGGGGGCCCAAGTATCGCACATGATTCGTATATTGTCCATCATAATTTCCTAATGATTGGTGCTGCGTTATAACAATAAATACTGCTAAGTCTACACACCAGTAAAAATAACTCTCTGTAAAACTTTAAAGAAGCAAGTAAGTCTCATTTTTGTTCTCTGATTTTTTTAGATTTTTCAGTGACTTGATTCATAAAAGTACTCCATTTATAGTACATATTGATACTGATAGTAGTTATTGCATTGCTTCACTAATGCTATGTAAAACTAATATTAATGAGACAAAACTTCAGATTTTACTTTACATAATATTCTTTTGACAGGATTAAAATTATGAAACAATGCGGTGATTTTAAATTAATAATTAAATTTGAAAAGTTGTCACTCTTAAAACTGACTATGCTTCATTCAAAATTTTAGGCCTTTAACCTTTTATTTTTAACAACTATTTTAGCAAATTAATAAACTTAAACTAAAATATTCAAGGAAACAGTCAATCGAACACATACATTTTTCAAACCAAGCTGCGTTACACGAACGGTGTAAGCGTTTTGTTTTAGGGTGTCTGCATCCAACCATTAGAAAATATCTTATAGGCTTTGAATGAGATTGCATAATGTGCATCTTCAAAGCACATTCTTCAAATTCATTGCCCGCCTTTTTTTAAAAATCACCTTTTCTCGCTTCGTTTTCCTTTAAAAACTTGCATTTATTTATTGAAAGTCTTACAGGATGAATAAGTTACGTGACATTTTTAAGAAAAAGGAGATTTTTGTGCAAAACAACATGTCATTATCTCTTTTAAACTTTGAAATTTTCGCCTTTTTGCTAAACTTGTAAAGACATTCGTTTTCCGAGTTGCAGCAAGATCATTCTGAATCGCAGAAGAGGAAGGGCTTAAATGGTCGTCCAAAGAAGTTTGAAAAAGAAAAATCTTGAATTTGTTTCTGACAAATTAAAGCTCTGGAAAAAAAAAAAAATAATAAAAATTAATATTGCAGCTTGATATTCACTCTCTGTTTTTAAAAGCTCTAATTTTCTTAATTTTTCAGATTTTTAATAGATTCTAAATGTAATTAAAAAATATTTTTTCCTGTACATTTTTTGTAAAAAATTTTTAAGCATTTCGCAAAGCATTTAACTATTTCCCAAAGGCGTAGGTAATATTACACCGAATTTTCTTCCGATGAGCCAATGGGAAGCGCCGAAAACGTAAACAAACATTCGATCGTAATACGCAGTGTTTATTTTATGTAGCTTCTCTTAAGTGCAAGAGCAAGGCGTTGTGTATTAACTGTTTTGGTTTGTCAGATGACGAAATATTTGTTTTATTCTTCGAACTTTGTTATTACAACGAATTTTTGTTCCAATAGAATGTCAAATTTAATAATAATTTGGCATCATAGCTTCGTTTTCTAACGTTTGGCAACAAATGTTTACACCGTTATGTCTGAGTCATCTCATGTGCACTGCGTCGTTTGTGTTTTTTCGTTTTGTTTTTAAAATGCTATCCTGTTTTTAAACATATATCATTGGAGTTCTTCATGGATCAAGATTCATTCTTATCACATTAATTTCTAAGTACACTGCGATGCAAAAGTTTAGACAAAATGCAAATATGTGAATAAAAAGAAAACTATTCAACGAAATGCTTTCAAATTTCTATTGCAGGTACACGATATGGTCCCAAATACGTGTCTGGAGTTCTCATAACTATAACTGGAATCAAATTTTGGATATTACAAAAGACATTTTTTTACATTGTTGCAAAAGTTTAGACAATAGTCAGATTTTATGCAAATATCCCTTGAAATGTGATTGGTGGAGGAAATGTGGGACTGTATTATTCATTTATAAAGTGCAGAGATTGCTGAATAAATAATCAAAATCTCAAAAGCTCTTTAGTTCTCGTGTAAAGAAGATGATAAAGTTTGGAAGCCGAAATTCGAAAATGAACCTACTTTATTAATTTTTTGTCTTTTAAATCGGCTCTAGTATGGTAGTACATTGTTTTTAACTCTGTGGAGAGCAAATTCAGACATGCGTATCGATCAAAAAGTCCAAGAAAAATTATATTTCTTAAGGATGAAGGAATTGAAAAAACGGCTCAGACTGACGATTCTCCCCTTAATCCTACAAAACTTCAACTTGGGTCAAAAACAGCACGTGACAGCATAAGTAGGTGAACAACTGAATCGGAATGCATAAAAAAAAACAAAGAATTGTGCTTGAGCCTTTTCCAGACAGAGTGTCCCAAATAAGCCAGATTTTATTGGTAAAAACAGCACAGCATATAATCATTGGATATTTCTCAAGTCCCGCGAAAAGAATTATAATCCATCTAGGCCATCCCAATTTTAATAATTTTTATCAAAGAAAGTACCATTCATTTTTTAGACACGATGATACATATGCTGCTTTTCACATTAAAATCTGGCTTATTTGGGACACTCCGTCCGAAAAGGCTCAAGCACAATTCTTTGTTTTTTTAATACATTCCGATTCAGTTGTTCATCTACTTGTGCTGTCATGTGCTGTTTTTGACCCAAGTTGAAGTTTTGTAGGATTAAGGGGCGAATCGTCAGTCTGAACCGTTTTTTCAATTCCTTCATCCTTAAGAAATACAATTTTTTTTGGACTTTTTGATCGATACGCATGTCTGAATTTACTCTCCACAAAGTAAAAAACAATGTACTACCATACTAGAGCCGATTTAAAAGACAAAAAATTTATAAAGTAGGTTCATTTTAAAATTTCGGCTTCCAAAATTTCTCATCTTCTTTACACGAGAATTAAAGAGTTTTTGAGATTTTGATTATTTATTCAGCAATCTCAGTTATTCAGCACTTTATAAATGAATAATACCGTCCCGCATTTTCTACACCAATCACATTTCAAGGGATATTTGCATAAAATCTGACTATTGTCTAAACTTTTGCAACAATGTAAAAAAATCTCTTTTGTAATATCCAAAATTTGATTCCAGTTATAGTTATAAGAACTCCAGACACGTATTTGGGACCATATTGTGTAGCTGCAGTAGAAATTTGAAAGCATTTCGTTGAATAGTTTTCTTTTTATATTCACATATTTGCATTTTGTCTAAACTTTTGCATCGCAGTGTATTCTCAAAAATGTGTTGAACTGTGCTGCGGAACTTTCCTCGCAGAAAGCAGAAGTATCAATTCCGTTACAGAACATCACAGTAATCACGGCATTAAAAACCGATTTGAATCAACTCAAGATATTTTCTGGAAACACGATCCTCTTTCGTTCTTCTAAATGTCTTGAAAAATGAGTATGTGCTACAGGTTTTATTATTTTCACTAGCTGCGTGGCCCGGCGTTGCACGGGCTGTAAAGTAGTAAAGGCAGTTTGAGAAAACTACTCGCCGCCAAGGCGGCTCGCCTTTGAAGTAGTGAGGAAAGTTTAAATAACCTACTCGCAGCCAAGGCGGCTCGCCTTTAAAGTAGCGAGGACAGTTTCAACAAACTACTCGCTACCAAGGCGGCTCGCCTTTAAAGTAATGAGGAAAGTTTAAACAGTTTACTCGCCGTCAAGGTGGCTCGCCTTTACAGTAGCGAGGAAAGTTTCAATAAACTATTCGCCGCCAAGGCGGCTCTCCTTTAAAGTACAAAGGAAAGTTCCAACAAATTACTCCCCGCTAAAGCGACTCGCTAAAAAGTTTTCCTGCATCAAAGAATCAATCGAATTATTTGCACATGCTTCCTCAAAAAAAAAAAAAAAAAAAAAAAAAAAAAAAAAAAAAAAAAAAGACGACGTCAAGTAGCGCATACTTAGCACTCTCCCTAAATAATAAATAAAATTCCTTACCAAAAACAATTATTTCCAAACCGCTTTCTTCCTGTAAAATTAATTGCAAAATTCTAAACGAAAAAGTTCTTTTAATATTTGGATCGCAGCCAAAAAAAGTCCATTCTAAAAACAGCAATTGCAATTTTATTTAAAAACACATTTTCAAAATGGTATACCAGAGAAAAAATATAAGTCATTAATAATTAGAGTAAAAACAATTGTTAGAACTTTGTTGTAACACGTATTCAAAATGACAATGGAAAGAAATAACTCTTTAATTTTAAAGAGTTCAATAATTTAATTAACGTTTTAATTTAAAATGGCAACGGTAAGAAATAAAACTCTTGGAATTTTAAATAGTTCAATAATTTAATTAACGTTTTAATTCAAAATGGCAACGGTAAGAAATAAAAGTCTTGGAATTTTAAATAGTTCAACAATTTAATTAACGCTTTAATTCAAAATGGCAACGGTAAGAAATAAAAGTCTTGGAATTTAAAATAGTGCAATAATTTAATTAACGCTTTAATTTAAAATGGCGACTGAAAGAAATAAATGTCTTGGAATTTTAAATACTTCAATAATTTAATTAACGTTTTAATTCAAAATGGCAACGGTAAGAAATAAATGTCCTGGAATTTTAAATAGGGTCAGGTGGGGGAAAGTGGGGCTAAAATCGAGCTTTTTTTAGAAACGGTCTCAAATTCACATGATTAAGTTTATTTTAAGTAAACTTTTGACGCATTTTATATACATTGGGTTCATCTATATATATAAAAGAAAGTCGTGTTAGTTACACTACTTATAAGTCAAGAACGGCTCTACCGATGTGGCTAAAAATTGTTGGGTAGGTAGCTTAGAGCCAGGAGACGGACATAGGCTATAATTAGTGTGTATCAGTTACATAAATAGAAAAAATGTCTTATTGACTAAGACTTTTTACTAAGCCTTTTTTGACACCTCCATGGCTGAGCGACATAAAGCACACGTTCTGCAGCTTCCGGTGTGCGGCAAATAGATTGTAAGTTAGCGGTGCTTTGAGTGTTATTTGACTTTTTTGTGAAGTAAATTATAAGCAAACGCGTTATTTCCTTTAAAATTATATGTGATCAGCTGTCAGAAACGATTGTCACTTAAGAGTTTTTACGCCTCTGAGGCTGAGAGGTAGAAAGCGCTTGGTGGGATGGCTCTTGCACTGCAGTTAAAGAGGTTGTTCTTCTCACTACTTTTCTATCTTCTATCTATATATATAAAAGAAAGTCGTGTTAGTTACACTACTTATAACTCAAGAACGGCTGTACCGATGTGGCTAAAAATTGTTGGGTAGGTAGCTTAGAGCCAGGAGACGGACATAGGCTATAATTAATGTGTGTCAGTTACATAAATAGAAAAACTGTCTTATTGACTAAGCCTTTTTACTAAGCCTTTTTTGACACCTCCATGGCTGAGCGACATAAAGCACACGTTCTGCAGCTTCCGGTGCGCGGCAAATAGGTTGTAAGTTAGCGGTGCGTTGAGTGTTATTTGACTTTTTTGTGAAGTAAATTATAAGCAAACGCGTTATTTCCTTTAAAATTATATGTGATAAGCTGTCAGAAACGATTGTCACTTAAGAGTTTTTACGCCTCTGAGGCTGAGAGGTAGAAAGCGCTTGATGGGATGGCTCCTGCACTGCAGTTAAAGAGGTTGTTCTTCTCACTACTATTCTATCTTCTTCTATATATATAAAAGAAAGTCGTGTTAGTTACACTACTTATAAGTCAAGAACGGCTGTACCGATGTGGCTAAAAATTGTTGGGTAGGTAGCTTAGAGCCAGGAGACGGACATAGGCTATAATTAATGTGTGTCAGTTACATAAATAGAAAAACTGTCTTATTGACTAAGCCTTTTTTGACACCTGCATGGCTGAGCGATATAAAGCACACGTTCTGCAGCTTCCGGTGCGCAGCAAATAGGTTGTAAGTTAGCGGTGCGTTGAGTGTTATTTGACTTTTTTGTGAAGTAAATTATAAGCAAACGCGTTATTTCCGTTAAAATTATATGTGATAAGCTGTCAGAAACGATTGTCACTTAAGAGTTTTTACGCCTCTGAGGCTGAGAGGTAGAAAGCGCTTGATGGGATGGCTCCTGCACTGCAGTTAAAGAGGTTGTTCTTCTCACTACTATTCTATCTTCTATCTATATATATAAAAGAAAGTCGTGTTAGTTACACTACTTATAACTCAAGAACGGCTGTACGGATATGGCTAAAAATTGGTGGGTAGGTAGCTTAGAGCCAGGAGACGGACATAGGCTATAATTTATGTGTGTCAGTTACATAAATAGAAAAACTGCCTTATTGACTAAGCCTTTTTACTAAGCCGTTTTTGACACCTCCATGGCTGAGCGACATAAAGCACACGTTCTGGCAGGTTCCGGAACGCAGTAAACAGGTTGTAAGTTAGCGATGCGTTGAGTGTTATTTGACTTTTTCGTGAAATAAATTATAAACAAACGCGTTACTTCTCTTGAAATTTATATGTGATAAGCTGTCAGAAACATTTGCTCATTCCTAGGATCCCGATGACCCCAACCGATATGACGTTTGAATTTAAAAGACTTCAATTTCCGATCCGTCTTGCATTTGTCACGACCTTTAACAAATCACAAGGCCAATCCTTAAAAGTTTGTGGTTTGAATCTAGAACATCACTGTTTTTCCCATGGTCAATTATACGTGGCATGTTTACGGTTCGGAAGACCATCTGCGTTGTTTCTTTTTGCGCCTGATAATAAAACAAAAAATGTTGTGTATCACAAGGTACTTTAGTGAAGAGCAACCTATATACTAAAATACAGAAACAATAATGAATGATTAATGTAAGTACTTAATTTTTTTTTTGTATTTTCTAATAATAAAAAACTTAATAAACTCAAAAATTTTCTTATTTATTGCCTTTAAGGCGGAACAGAGTTCGCCGGGTCAGCTAGTATAGATTAAGTATGAGGCAGAACCATTTTATTTTGTTAGATTATTTTCTCTCACTAAAACAATTAAAACATCATGTGTTGATAGCCCCACTTTCCCCCATGGTGGGGGAAAGTGGGGCTAGTTCAGAAATTGGTGTAAATTTTAAGTAAAATGTGTATATATTGATTTTGACATGAGTATACAATGAAATAAAAATACCTTAATTTCATTTAAAGGTACAAATGCACTGAAAATACTTTTTTTTTAGATGTTATGTAATGAATGAAACAATGTCGTCAGTTTTATTCTTTTTACTATTATTCACAATACTGAAAAATTCTAGAATTCTAATGTGTTCAAAAACGCGCCAAATGTCGTCAAGCTTGGCGACACATGGTGATTTTTCGCCAAATTTGGCGAGAAAAATAAGTCGCCAAAAGTGATGCAACTTGGCGATATCTTGTCAATTTCTCGCCAAGCCCATAGACTCCCATGTTAAACTAATGGCAAAGCAGGAAAAACAGCAAGCAAGTAAAATTTAGCACATAAATTAACAGCATAAGAGCCAATTTTCGCAAAATAATAAAAAATAATGACATAAAATCGTTAAAAAAGCACCAATTTACTTAATGTGTGATGTAATCGTAAACACCCAGGAAAGTTTGGCTATAGACCCACTTTACCCCACCTCAAAAAACACCTCATAATAAATAGTATTACTAACTTATTTTTTATTTTGTTATGTAGAGCTGATCCTTAGATGTCCTAGTACAAGTCTATACCAAAATTAGTAGCATTTGCCTATGAATAATGATTCTAGAGGAAAGTTAATAAACACCTAACTCTTACATATCACATTCAATGAGCATAAAAAATTGCTTTGTAAGCATTTAATTCGCTTAGAACGTTCTAAAACTAGCATAAAAGTATTCGCTAGCATCTCAATTTATGTCTTTAAAAAAGGATTAACAAAAGATTTAAATTGGAAAAGAGAAAATGGATGTTTTTCAAAATAGCCCCACTTTCCCCCATAGACCCACTTTCCCCCACCTGACCCTAGTTCAATAATTTAATTAACGCTATAATTTAAAATGGCAACGGTAAGAAATAAAATTTTGGAATTTAAAATAGTGCAATAATTTAATTAACGCTTTAATTTAAAATGGCAACTGAAAGAAATAAATGTCTTGGAATTTTAAAAGTGCAAAGAATTTAATTAACGTTTTAATTAATATCTCAGCTATTTAACGTCGTACAATTACGCGGTTGGTCTTATTGTCTTCCTTAGAAAATTTCGAATCGAATGGTATTATGTTTGATTCTTTACGCTCAGCGGTTTTTGAGGAGTTAAAGCTTCAGACGGAATTTTAAATAGTTCAATAATTTAATTAACGCTTTAATTTAAAATGGCAACGAAAAGAAATAAATGTCTTGGAATTTTAAAAGTGCAAAGAATTTAATTAACGTTTTAATTAATATCTCAGCTAATTAACGTCGTACGATAACGCGGTTGGTCTTATTGTCTTCCTTAGAAAATTTCGAATCGAATGGTACTATGTTTGATTCTTTACGCTCAGCGGTTTTTGAGGAGTTCAAGCTTCAGACGGACAGACAGACAGACAGACACGGACAGATTTTAATAGTAGTAATATTTAATTTCGTTCACACAGGTTAGTATTCACTTACTTTTCAAACGATTTACTGCAAAAAGACCCCCGAGTAGAACTCTGTATAAACGGGGGCTAAGCACATTACAATTAGAGCCAAAACTTTTACCAAATATCAAAGAACTTGCTTCAAATAAATTTCCGAAATGATAACTAATATTTGAGAGCAAGCAGCTGCCATAGAGCAGAGGAATTGACTTGATTTTTCCCTCAAGGACTCAACATCCTATTTTGTGTTCATCGAGAAACCGTAAAAAATGTATATATCCTGTAGAAGATTTACAATGAACAAAAATTTACTTCTTTTAATATTTCCGTTTTTAATATTCAGTGTTAATAAAAACCTTTGCTATAGAATCTTATCATAAAACCTTACAGGAATAAAACCAAGCATATGAGAAACTAGCTGCGTAACCCGGCGTTGCACGGGCTTTAATGTAGTGAAGGCAGTTTGAGAAAACTACTCGCCACCAAGGCGGCTCGCCTTTAAAGTAGCGAGGAAAGTTTCAACAAACTACTCGCCACCAAGGCGGCTGGCCTTTACAGTAGCGAGGAAAATTTCAATAAACTACTCGCCGCCAAGGCGACTCGCCTTTAAAGTACCAAGGAAAAGTTTAACAAACTTATCCCCGTTTAAGCAGCTCGCTAAAAACCTTTCCTGCATCAAAGAATCAATCAAATTATTTACACATGCTTCCTCAAAAATAAAGACGATGTCAAGTAGTGCATACTTAGCACTCTCCCTAAATAACAAATAAGATTTCTTATCAAAAACAATTATTTCCAAACCGCTTTCTTAATGTAAAATTAATTGCAAAATTCTAAACGAAAAAGTTCTTTTAATATTTGGATCGCAGCCAAAAAAGTTCCTTCTAAAAACAGCAATTGCAATTTTATTTAAAAACACATTTTCAAAATAGTACCAGAGAAAAAATATGTCATTAATAATTAGAATAAAAACAATTGTTAGAACTTTGTTATAACACGTATTTAAAATGACAATGGAAAAAAATAACACTCGTTCATTTTAAAAAGTTCAATTTAGTTAACGTTTTAATTTAAAATCGCAACGGAAAGAAATAAATATCTTGGAATTTTAAATAGTTCAATAATTTAGTTAACGTTTTAATTTAAAATCGCAACGGAAAGAAATAAATATCTTGGAATTTTAAATAGTTCAATAATTTAATTAACGTTTTAATTCAAAATGGCAACGGTAAGAAATAAAAGTCTTGGAATTTTAAATAGTTCAACTATTTAATTAACGCTTCAATTTAAAATGGCTACGGAAAGAAATAAAAGTCTTGGAATTTCAAATAGTTCAATAATTTAATTAACGTTTTAATTCAAAATGGCAACGGTAAGAAATAAAAGTCTTGGAATTTAAAATAGTGTAATAATTTAATTAACGCTTTAATTTAAAACGGCGACTGAAAGAAATAAATCTCTTGTAATTTTAAATAGTTCAATAATTTAATTAACGTTTTAATTCAAAATGGCAACGGTAAGAAATAAAAGTCTTGGAATTTTAAATAGTTCAACAATTAATTAACGTTTTAATTCAAAATGGCAACGGTAAGAAATAACAGTCTTGGAATTTTAAATAGTTCAACAATTAATTAACGTTTTAATTCAAAATGGCAACGGTAAGAAATAAATGTCCTGGAATTTTAAATAGTTCAATAATTTAATTAACGCTTTAATTTAAAATGGCAACGGTAAGAAATAAAATTTTGGAATTTAAAATAGTGCAATAATTTAATTAACGCTTTAATTTAAAATGGCAACTGAAAGAAATAAATGTCTTGGAATTTTAAAAGTGCAAAGAATTTAATTAACGTTTTAATTAATATCTCAGCTATTTAACGTCGTACAATTACGCGGTTGGTCTTATTGTCTTCCTTAGAAAATTTCGAATCGAATGGTATTATGTTTGATTCTTTACGCTCAGCGGTTTTTGAGGAGTTCAAGCTTCAGACGGAATTTTAAATAGTTCAATAATTTAATTAACGTTTTAATTTAAAATGGCAACGGAAAGAAATAAATGTCTTGGAATTTTAAAAGTGCAAAGAATTTAATTAACGTTTTAATTAATATCTCAGTTAATTAACGTCGTACAATTACGCGGTTGGTCTTATTGTCTTCCTTAGAAAATTTCGAATCGAATGGTATTATGTTTGATTCTCTACGCTCAGCGGTTTTTGAGGAGTTCAAGCTTCAGACGGACAGACAGACAGACAGACAGACGCGGACAGATTTTAATAGTAGTAATTGTTGTGTTTTCAACCTGTAATAATAATTTTTTTTAACATCTTTTTTTAATAAGGTAGTATTTAGTTGTACTTTATAAACACAGTTTTTCACATTTTCTGCCTTACAAACTGAATAGAAAATCAATGATCCATATTTCTGCTATACAAGACGAGTTATCCCCCCCCCCCCCAAAAAAAAAGAAAGAAAAATTGCACTAACTGCACTGGGTTTATTGCACTGGGTTTATTGAAATTGCACTGGGTTTATTGAAGCTATAGAAAAAAGTTTTCTGCGAAACTTTGTTCCATAATGAAGTAGCAACTGGTCAAATTTTTATTTCCGTGCAGTTTTTGTGATGCAATTATTAGAGTGAGTTTTTCTGAAAGGTATTTGCACCAGGAGCATGAATTTGGATGTTGTCACCCCCAAAAATAGTGCAGGGGGCTACTAAAGTTACAACAAATGGCTTCGCTAAAATTCCCATATCTTCATTATTTCTTGATTTATAACCGGTTTTCAAACCTTAAAATGCTTAAATCTACCTTATAAAAATTTGAGGCATAAAAGTCTCAATTCAAATTGTTGACACGTGTTTCTAAGCTATTAAGAGCTCTTTTTCAATGTAAAAGATGAGAGTTTCTGAACGTAAAGTCTGCCGGCCAAGGATTTTTTTTCGTTGAATAGGGGCTCCTGGTAATTAATTCTGTCATTTGGCCAGTCGGGGGGGGGGGGGTGTCCCCCCTCCCAAGTTTGGAAACAAAATGTGAATGCAAATTTGTGTGTGTATTTACCTTTTTCACAATATGTATTGAATTTGCCCTTTTGCCTTGACCCATCGTTTAGAGGGGGTTAAACTGCCCCCCCCGTCCACCCCATTTCTTTGAAAAATTTTGTTGTCTTTTGTCGCTCCCACTTATATGTAAAAAACATTTTTACGTATAAGTGTGTTCTTTGTTGTTTTCCTATCAACTTTACTTTGAGTATACAACATTTTGTTCCCTTCTTTGTACTTTTTTGAATAGGGGCGTGCACAAGGGAGGTGAATACACCTGTTAGTCTAGAAAAAAGCTCTTTTTTTTCGAGCTTTAAATTTTTCTGTCATTTTGTAAAAAAAAATAGGTTGGGAATATACACCCTGATGTTAATAAAGCAAGCCTACAATTGAAAATCGTTAAATAAGGAGGGATGTGCAGGGGGTAAAAAATACGGTGGGGGGGGGGGGGCAGTCATTTTTGGCCTGACCAAAATTTCTGTACACACTCCTGCAGCTCCTGAAAAGTATTTGGAAAAAAAGGGCTTGTCCATCCCCCAATACCTGGGGGATGGTAGCCCGTTGTTTTTGATTATAATCTCAACTTCATCCAGCATCTCTATCACCTGCGGACTAAGATCCATTCCGCACTGCAAAAGTTCTGTCGAATTTCGAATCTTCAAGGATACCTTTCTTCAAGCATCTTAAAACTTTTATACCAAAATGTCATCTTAAAGATAATTGATTATGCAAGTGGTATCTGGTTTGACAAGATTCCTAAATCTTCCTACAAGCTACTATCTTCAATGCAAAGGACCTTTCTCCTTAAAATTTCTAAGTGCTTCCGAACTGTCTCAACAGACGTGCTTAATATTCTTACCGGTATACCTCCTCTCCATATCCAATTGAAGTACTCTGCTATCGCTTACAAAACTAAAAAACTCCGCATTAACTCAGAGATCAACGACCACATCCTTCAAGCAGAAGATTACGAATTTACTTCTAGGTACCAACATAGCTATAACACCAATTTTCACCAATTCATCCTGCCTCTTTCTATCACAGAATCAAATGATGATCGTACTATCAATATTTATACAGACGGCTCTAAAACCGATGCCGGTACAGCGTGTGCTTTCGTCGCCTTAAAGGAAACGGACGTTTTATTTTCTAACTCCAAGACTCTTCGCCCCAACAACTCAGTTTTTCAGGCCGAAATCCAAGCTATCCATCTTGCTACTGATTGGATCCAAGTTATATACGTTGAAAATAATTTTGCTGACCATAAATTCCACATCAGGTCTGATAGCTTATCTGCGATCAAAGCCCTTCCTCAACCATGAACCCATTTCCCCTTCAATTTTCCAACTCCAATCTAAACTTATTAATCTCCGCCACATAGTCACCATTTCATGGATAAAGGGCCACTCCAATAATACAGGAAATGATTTTGCAGATCAACTTGCCAAGGAAGCAACAAAATCTACCGTCAATCTCATAATTTCGTTCCCAATTGGCCAACTCAGAAAAGACTTAAATGCTTTTCTACTCCAAGACTGGCAGTCTTACTGGGACCTTTCAACCAAAGGTCGCTGGACCCATGACATTTTCAAGACGGTATCCTTCTCCAGACTGCATAGTTCTTCCATAAACCAATTAATCACCAACCATGGTCTCACTCATTCCTACTTCTACAAACGAACTCTCCTCAGCTCTCCCAACTGCATTTGTGGTGAATTTGGGGACTTTGAACACTTCTTCTTCCACTGCAGGTTCACGTCGGCGTTTCATCTAGTGCTTTCTACCAATCTAAGAGCACAATGGAAAAGTTTTCTTTTAGTCGATAAGAAGGCCTACAAAAACGCATCATCCCTAATTGAATTTCTTTTCAAAAACAAGCACCTTTTTTTCCAGATTTACCATAGGCCCTGGACTTCCTTACTACCTTGTTCCCATCATTTATTCCCTTGTTTGTTTTCATTTTTATTCTATGTTAATTATATATCCAAGACTATTCAAAATTATGTAACCTACTCCATGTGATTCTTTATGTTTTTTTATTATTTTTTTTTAATTTCAAATAAACACGTACGTCATACAGGGCAAACCAAACCGAGAAGATCTTGCAATCATTCGGTCCCTGAATGATGGCGCTTAATCCCCCCCTTCGGTGGAAAAAATTGAAATGACAGGCCTGGTGGCGTAAAGACTAGTGGCGTAAAGAATGAAGGAATTTTTACAGACTGGAAAAATTTTTTATAATTAATTCTTGCGAGGGCTAAATATACAAAATATATTGATATATATATATACCTCCCCTCCCCTAAATTATAGGCTTGGGCAAAAAGTACAAATTAAATACATAATATAGGTAAAAGGATAATTACGTTCAGAAAATGTGCATTCACATTTTGTTTCGAAACTTGTGGGGGGGGGGGGGGTTAGGACCCACATGATTGTCCAAATGACAGGCTTGATTACATGTAGCCCTTATTCAATGAAAAAAACATCCGGAGTCGGATGACTTTTCATTCATGGAACTCTCCTCTTTTACATTGAGAAAAGACTTCTTAATAGCTTCGAAACACGTGTCAACAATTTGAATAGAGTCGTTTGTGCTTCAAAATGTTGTTACCCGTTGTATTTAATCATTTTAAGCCATGAGAACCGATTTCAAATCAAGAAATAATGAAGATATGGGTAATTTAGTGAATCCATTTTTTGTAACTTTAGCCGCCCCCCTGTACTACTTTTTGGGGGTGGTTACATCCGAATTCATACTCCTGGTGGCAATACCTTTCAGAAAAACTAACTCCCATAATTATATTACAAAATTCTCACGGAGAACCAGTTGCTCCCAGACTACCAGCTGAAGTTTTACAGCCGTTCAAGAAAACCACGCGTGAGCGCTCGGCCGCTCGGCGTCGAAAGAAATGTTGCCAAGCCGAAAGGTAGCCAACCTACAGAAAAAACTGAAATCGTTCCGTAATATACTTTTCGGAGCTACAGTTCAATTTATTCTAGTATTCAGCGGAAAATAAAATTGTCGACCATGTTTCGTCCGTTATTTGACGAAATTCAACCTCGAAATTACCGTCTATAATGAATTTTACAACGCATCAAACCCGTATTTACCGCAGCAACACCATTGCTTTTACGTGGAAAATCGAGTAGACAAGATTAAAGCGGAGCTCATGTTTACATTTTCCTTGTCTATGATTGGTTTCGAGTTGCTGGACGATGCAACGATAAAAGAAGCATGTTCCTTCGCAAAGATGATACAGTTCCTCATTTAATTTCAATTATCGAACTTAACTGCAGCAGTTAGTTCCAGAACTTTTTTTCTTTTAATTACTAAGCATAATTTTACGAAAAAGTGGTATTTTCTTTCGTGCCAAAATTTTTACTGCGAAACTTGATTTCTAGCAACAATTCTGGAGCTGAACCACGGACTAATAGAACGGAAGGAGCACACTTCAAAAGAGCTACTAAGAAAGTTGTATTTGTCTCACACTTCATTCTCCATCCACAGTGGGTAATATAATGACATCAATGACTATCTGGCGGTGACTTAGCACTAGAGTAACATGCGTCAGCTTTACGTGTGTACGGCATGTAAGAGTACTTCCAAAAAAATACCTATTTTTGAGGTGCGTAGCTTTAAGTCTACCCCTTCTTCATTATTATCTCTTTTTTAAGTATTTTTTTTAGGTTTAAATAAAGTTCGTGTCTTTTTGTTTCAGTTTACTTCACAAATGGATCAAAGGTTGTAAACGCGATAAAAAAAAAGCTAGATTTTCAAAATATGCTCATTGACAGAGGGTTGGGAACTAGTTTTCTGTTAAAATATACTTCTCATTGATAACAAACAACGGTTCTTTACGAGAAAAACGTGACTCGCCAAAGCTTGATTGCAAAAATTCGCGCTGCTTTAGTTTCTAACCGATTTTTAAATAGCTCATCAAGGGCGAATGACAACACTCACGAGGTATATAGTGCTGCTTAATGCCACTATATAGATGAGCCGAATAATCAAGCTTAAGTTTCACCACTTTGGATCCAGTGCGTGTTATATCCTTTCTGGCCGTTGATGAGTGGTTGTCTTTTCTGGCAAGCTATCACGTCTTAATAATTTTCCAGTGTGAAAGTAGCAGCACGTAAATTTGGCAATACTTGACAATGTCCCAAAATTGCGCAACAAGGAAAAATCGAAGAAAAAATAAATAAGTTGGATTCAAAGTGGTGAAACTTACTCTTGATACGTCGGCCTCTCTGTGTAGAGGCTCTAATGCTGTTTATTGACTTGTCTTGTCACACAATGCATGAAAAAGCAAACGAATAATAGAATCTCATCTTTTACTAAGATCAATTAAAATACCACATTTTTGTCTGCATCAATTTCAAGACATCAATGTGCAGCGGTAAGGTATTGATAATTCATTCGCTGTGATTCTCCATTAGCATGCTTATAATCGGATTGTGATTCTATATTCATGAATGTCAATACTAATCTAGTTAGTGTTATCCAGATGAGCAGCTTCAAGCGGAATCTCAGATACAGTTGTTCATTGATTCCTACGCAAAGCACATTCAATATCCTCTCATAATTGGATATGGTAATGTAGTGAAACAAAGGAAAAGGGGGTGATTGTTGGCAAGTGATTGACACTTTTTGAACTAAACGGATTTACTCAGTTCTTTTTCATGATATAGTGTAGTAAATAGTTTAGTATAAGGTTTTGATAGTGGATGATTTTATTCTTTGAAATTAATTGATTGAAATTCTCCAACTTAAATGGATTAATTTTTATTGAATTACTTTTCATTTGGCTTCGCATTAGCTCGTCACCAAATTCAGACCTGTACTGCGTTCATGGGAAAAGTAGGCTAGATGTCTAGCGCGAAAACTTCGCACGGGTCAGCTGGTTTAATTTAACTAGCAGTTATATTTAACTTGCAGTTTAATTTAACTAGTAGGTAGTTATTGGTACAGTCACTAGTTAACCTTTAAATGCAGCGTGTTGCTATTTGGCAACGCATTCAATTTAGTCTTCTAAAATACAATGAGAACGAACTGTAGCTTCCAAAAACCCAGAAATTACTTTCTGCAAGGGCCATCAAGTTTATTTTAAACTTGTAAATACAGCATTAATCTGCTGGGGACAAAAAAAAAAAAAAAAAATATTAGCCATCACAAATATAGGATGTTTTCTTTGCTTTAGTTTGCTTGAGAATGACTTCTTGTTCTAAGAGGAATCAAGTTTTTCCGAACTGAAATAGTAAGGCGTGTTTAGAATTTTTAGCAATATTTTAGAAAATTTGATGAAAAATTCATTTCATTTTTTTCGCTAAAGCCTAAACCACAAATTACTCTTAAATTAAACTGCTTTTTAAAAAGTATTTTCTCAATGATTTGTGCTAGAGTTACAAGTCAAAGAACATATTTAAAACTTTAAAAAATAATACATTTAAGAGTTAATATTTCAGTCACTGAGTCACAAACCTATTTTGAAAGTATGAAAAATTTTATAACCAAAAAACTCCTTAATATGTGTTAAATATATTTTTCCTTAACATTCCGTGGACCTAAATGTTTTTTCTACGGGAAACAATAACTTGGATAACAGAGGGTTAGTTTCTCTTTCTCGCTCAAATTAATCTTAGTTCCAATAGGTTCTGAACTATATGCATGGAAAATTGTAGAAAGAATTTTTATGTATTTTTATTCAGTAGTATTATTAAGCACATGCCTCTTCCATTGAAGTAAATCTTGGTCTAAGAAAAGAAAAGAATTCTTTTCACTTTTCAAGTTTTTCATTCTTTGTTAGTAGCTCTGAAATGCCGTTGACAGTTCAATATAAGAAAATTTGAACATATTTTGTCATTTTCAACTGAAAATTCAACATTTCAAGTTTTTCTTTTTTGTCTTCTTAAGTTGAGATGCTTGAAGCATAAATTGGGGAATGTATAACTAAGTACACTGCAGAACGAAAATTTCGTCATTGTTCTCCATACAGCCGAGCTCTAAAAACATTTATCTAGAATGTCAAATCTTCGTTTAAAGAAATATTTTCTGTGAAATATTTGAAAATATGTACTAAAACTGTATTTGACATTTTATAGAAGTCGATTAACAAAATATTTCAAAATGTAAACATCATTCTCAAATTCCGAGTACATAATAAATATAACAACTATTCATGTCAATTTTAGGAACTCTTTTCCTTATTTTTGTATACATTTTTAGCTACGCAGCTTTAGAAAGTAGATTACTTTCATTTGGATTTCTTAATCTTCTGTTATCAAAAAGCTAGCTTTTTCATGAGTTTCGGACTTGAATACGCCACGTTGCGGTGATTGGAGAAAGTAACCTAATAAGTAAAACGTTAAATATTGAAAAGTTAACGTATCTTTCAAAATTACTTGAATGAATACAATAGCAAACAAACATCGAATTTCGTTTAAGCAGGGACGTCATTTCAAGTTTTTCCGGGGGAGGGGGCAAAGGGTGAAAACACAATGCAATTTCATCGGAAAACAGCAAAATCCACGCCCACTTACATGTAAATACATTGATTTCTCAGAGCCAGGGGGTGGGACAATTGACCCTCCCCCCTTTCCCCCTAAATGACGGGCCTGCGTTTAAGGTAAATTTTGAAATTTTTGCTATATTTTCTTTCTTAAATTTTTAAAATACACATAAAAAAAGTTTTATTTTCATTTTTTACATAGGAAAATACAAACGTTTCTGCAGTTCTTTTTGAGTTTTGCATCGTAGTTAATAACAAGAAGTTCTGTCAAGAACTAAACAAGCCTACTTTCCCGTACATCGACATCGGCATTCTAGCATCCGATCATTATTCTCTTGATCATCTGAGACTAAACATTATGTCAAACATACCTTTTTAGAACTTAAAGCTGATTTCTAAAAGCAAAAAAAACCCCTCTCATCAGATGAAATAGAGACATAAAAAGTAAATAAATGAATAAATGAAAGTTTGTTGCACCTTTTAAAGAATGTAACTGTTACAGTTCTTCCGTAGAAAAATTCCTCAATCGTTTTCAAAAAAAAAAAAAAAAATTAAAAGTACAAAGTACATCAAAACACATTTTATCAAAGAAAGGAAAAAAAAACTAGTCCGTCGATAAAATGTCTCGATTTTCACTTTTAAACCGTTGCCAGTTGTTAAATATAAATAAAGAATAAAATGCCCTCGTGAATGAAACACTTTTGTTACAAAAAAAAATCGTCTGCCAAACAAAAATAATAGTAATAAATAAAATAACACAAATGAATAAATAAACAAAAAATCGTCTGCACAGTCAGTCATTTTTTTCTGAGTCTGCATTTCCGCCATGTTTGTGGAGTCGGAGTCGGAATCAGAGTCCTCACAGAAGATTATTCAGAAAAGTACTTTACAAACATTATTTATCAAAACCATTTTTTTACAAAGTTAGTTTGAAGGAAATCCGACTTTAAGTTCCAGGATCAACATTCAACTTAAATTCCCGTAGGCGCTAATGTTAAATTTTTTTCTGAACGGTTCAATATTGAACGAAAAATGGTTCAAACCAAAAAGCGAAATAAGGGAATAAACCTCTCCGAGATCTTTCAAACAAAAAAAAGTTTATTCCATTCGGATGGTTCACTCAGAAGTTATTAGGCGGGGAAAGGTTGCTTGAACGGTTCAATGTTGAACGAAAAAATGTTCAAATTGAAAATTTAAATACTGTAATGAAGTATCCTTGCTGAGATCCTTCGAACAAAAAAAAAAGTTTATTTAAATCGGACTGTTCACTCAAAAATTATTAGGGGTGACAGCTTGCTTGAGCGGTTCAATGTTGAACGAAAAATTGTTCAAATCGGAAATGTAAATACGGGAATGAAGTATCCTTGATAAGATCTTTTGAACAAAAAAAAGTTTGTTGAAATCGGACTGTTCACTCAAAAGTTAGCATCGCGGGACAGGTTGTTTGAACGGTTCAAAGTTGAACCAAAAATTGTTCAAATCGAAAAATCAAATATGGGAATGAGTTGTACTCGCCGAAATCTTTCCAACAAAAAAAAGTTTGTTCAAATCGGAATGTTCATTCAAAAGTTATTAGGGGGGGGGAAGGTTGCTTGAACGGTTCAATGTTGAACCAAAATTGTTTAAATCGAAAAATCAAATATGGGAATGAGTTGTAATCGCCGAGATCTATCCAACAAAAAAAAGTTTGTTCAAATCGGAATGTTCATTCAAAAGTTATTAGGGGGGAAAGGTTGCTTGAACGGTTCAATGTTGAATGAAAAATTGTTCAAATCGAAAATGTAGATACAGGAATGAAGTATCCTTGAAAAGATCTTTCGAACAAAAAAAAGTTTGTTTAAATCGGACTGTTAACTAAAAAGTTAGCATCGCGGGACAGGTTGTTTGAACGGCTCAAAGTTGAACCAAAAATTGTTCAAATCGAAAAATCAAATATGGGAATGAGCTGTACTCGCCGAGATCTTTCGAACAAAAAAAAGTTTGTCCAAATCGGAATATTCATTCAAAAGTTATTAGGGGGGGACAGACAGACAGACCGACCGACAGACCGACACACAAATTCCCCATCTCAATACCCTACTTTTAAATTTTTAATTTTTCGATATTCATTTTACCTTTTTATTTTTTTAACTTGGCGATATTTTTTGGACTTGGCGATATTTTTTAGATGCATTAAGCCAATTTTAATACTTTTTTCGTCTTTCTTTTATTTTTAACGGGAAAGTAGGCGAAAAATTAAGCCCGGTTGAATAAATGTAGCACTTTTAAAACTACCATATTTCATTGAGAATTTCACGTAGTAGTAATATATTTCTTAAAACATAGATAATATACGAGTAACTTAGTCCTTCAAAAGGATTCATTGATCAATTTTTTGGCAACGTAATTTTTTCTTTGGGGGGGGGGACGTAGATTTTCCTTGCGAGATGGTAGTGAACTGTTTTTTTTTCAAAGTAAAACAATTGAACCGTTGGGCATAACTATTTACCAAGCATGTTTAACAAAAATAAAAATATTTTAAAAGTGCCTTATGATGAAACTTTCGCAATCACTATACAGGACGTAGCCAGAAGAATTTCCTAGTGTCAATGATGCATTAAAGCAGCTCAATTCATATCAAATCATACATCAAATGAAAGGTAATCCAGTGCTTCAAACAAATGTTACACGTGTTCATCTGTATTTAACTCATTCATCCCAAAGTCCAAACTCGCGGGTCAGGAGGGGGCATTTGCCTTTTAGAAAGCAATATACGTATTACATTGTATGTGGTATATGTTTTGCTGTTTTTCGATATAATATACCTTGTATATATTACCTTATCCTTGTTGCCTTATAAATCCCCTTGGAAAAATTTTAAATGACTGACCAGCAAATTCCCACGCTTATTTTAAGAAGTCCACAGTGTAGTAAGCGGTATTAACGCATGTGAAAACGTTTTTCAAAACTTTCCAAATCGACGACTTTGGAAATTAGAATACAATAGTTATTATCAACAGTAAATTTCATTGCTTAACTTCTTGTTATTATTTAAGTTAAAATATTGTATCTCCTTCAAAGGACTTTGACAAGTTTTTAGACCACACTCTTTGTTCCCATAGATTGTTGCGTCGCCTATTTACATCATCACATTCAGTTCAAAATACAGTCTAAAGTCTTAAAAGAAGGAAAACATTTTCCTGCCGATCTCCGCTTTCTTTACTAATATAAATATTTACTTTTAAGCACCTAAGCGTTGGCATTCCTATTACGCCATCATACACTGAAGTGACAAAAGTCATGGGATAGCAATATGCAAATTTTCAGATGGCAGTAGCATCGCATAGAACAGGTATAAATGTGCAGTGCTTTTACAGAGCTTTCATTTCTGTTCAAGTTATTCATGTGAAGAGGTTTTAACGTGATGATGACCGCACGACGTGAATTAACAGACTTTGAACGCGGAATGTTAGTTGGAGCTAGACGCATGGGTCATGCCATTTCGGAAATCGTTAGGGAATTCAACATTCCCAGATCCACTGTGTCAAGAGTGTGCCGAGAGTATGAAATTTCAGGCATAACATCCCACCATGGACAGCGCAGTGGTCGACCGCCTGCACTTAAAGATCGAGACCGGCGACGTCTGCAAAGAGTCGTAAATTCTAACAGACAAGCAACACTGCGTCAAATCACCGTAGAAATCAATGTGGGACGTACAATGGACGTGTCTGCTAGAACTGT
>JAXGGA010016945.1:0-25505 GCA_038373865.1 Uloborus plumipes | reverse complement strand
GAAAATTATTTCAAGGAGTATAAAAATTATGATGTCAAATAAACCAATGGCATCAAACAGATAGAATTATTAGTCAAAATGATGTATCTAAGCGAATCAGCTCATATTTTTATGGTTCTTATTTCTCATTGCTTCCGCTGTTGTACTCGTGCAAGATTTGCACCAGTCAGAGTCAATTAAACCTTTCTTCTCTTTTTTTTTTTAATTTTTCTCATTTATTATTATTATTATTATTATTATTTTTAATTTAAAAGTAGTTTCCAGAAATCGCTACAAACTACTGTTTTTTTGTATCACACACCACTGCTTTAGACCATTTTTGGTCACTTGAAGGGGGTCATGATCTCCCCCCACCTCTGGATCCGCACCTGACTAATCTGTACTCCATGAATTCCAATGTCTATAATAAAGAAATGTTTGATGTATTAATAATATCGAAATCTGAAAAAAATTAAAAATGAAAAGTAAAATTTCCTTTCTCTGGTCCAAGAATTCAGAGATCAGCTACAAATATGTAATTATGAAAACAGACGCAGGGTTGACATTTAAAATTTTCACACCAATTGATTGGCAAACTTCGTGTTATTTACTTCTTTTTGCTAATTAAATCGTAAAATTAAGATTAAATTTCCAAAACTATTTGAAAAATCAATTATATTATTTACGTTTTCTTTTACTCCTTTGTGCTAGTTTTTTGCTCTTACTAAGTTAAACGATAATCCTATTATTAGAATAACATTTTTTATTACCAAATTAATCGAATAACACAATGGTTTTCATTTCAAAAATATATCAAAACAAAAACAAACAAAATCATGAACAAAAAAAAAAAAAGAAAGAAAGAAAGGAAGAAGGAAGAAAGAAGCAGTTGAAGTATCTCTTTTGTTGCATTCGGTTTTTACGCTTCATTTTCTCACACATTGATGAATGTCACGAAAAGCATGAATTAAAAATAATGTGACTTTTTTTTATCTAAATATCTTCTTATGGGTGGCAACATTTAACAACGCTGTTTTACTCTGTGGAAAAAACATGATTGGTCAATTTAGTCCTGTATTTGATTGGTAACATTTATTCACAAATTCTAAACAAACATTTTCTAAAAGCAATTTTTCTCAGCGGAATTGAAAATTCCATTTGCCATTTTTGCAGTGATTGAAACTGCTTTCAACGACAAGACTTCAAATTTCTGCTATTGAGGTAATATTATTCTTAAAGTGTTATTGCGGTTTACAATTTTTGAATATGCAAGATTTTTCATGCAAATTTTTATACCATTTGAAATACTGCTCCACTTTGAATAACAAACAGAAGAAGAAAGAGCGGAAAAAAAACCCTCGAGCGATGCAATATTCGAACTCGAGTATTATCACCTAATACTATGTAAACCAAAAACGAATCAAAGTTTCAGGGGCGCTCCGATGGGAGGTCCGATGGGAGGCGTGTTTTTACTTTCTAAAAGACCCCCCCCCCCATGATGTTCTTATTCGGAAAATTTTGCGTATGATTCGGCAAATGGTTTGTACAGATTTCAGAAAAATTATTCTGAGGAGTCCATAAGAAAATCCAATGAGTCCAAAACATTAAAGGAATTACCGTAAAACTAAACACAGCTTGTGCAATAGCACCTTATACCTGATATTTTATTGACTTTAAATAAGGATAAACCAATATGTTTGTCAAACAGTGCACTAAATCTACTATATTTTGTCATTTATCGCAAGCCTTGTACTAATTCGAATATTTTCACAACAGATAAACCTTAAGAAAAATGCTTACATGTTTTACTCTAACAATGACAAAAATACACAGTATTTACAATGTATTAAAAAGAATTAGAATACAGGGCCTCTAAAAACTAAATAATAACCACCATGGACGTGGCCAGAGGGAGGCAACTGCCCCCCCCCTCCATATCAGAGCCAGTGTACACCCCGACAGGAGGTCACTGTGACCTCCCATTTTTTTTTTTTTTATCGTCCAGTTTTCTCTTTTGATACTTTTCTCATTACATGTTACATGTGTGTGCAAGCTCGTATTTTATCGTTCGGTCAAATTTAGAACTTCAATTGATGTATTCTGCCGTGGGCAGGTAAACGGCAGTATCTGCAAAAATGAGTTTTCGAGATATTTGAAGAAACGCGTTTTTGATTTCCCACAAACATCTATGAAACATTGAACTTCGAACATAGGCGATACTATATGTTTATACCGATATATTTTTTGGGTAATCGATTGAATTTTGATTTTGCAAGCGCAGAGAGAGGTAAAGCAGATACTGCCGTTTACCTGCCCTTTTCACTCTAAATGTCATGCGGAATTGAGTGGCAGTCGACAGTAACTGCACAGTATGCTACTAAATGTCCAGTATTTACATATTCGGCTACTTGCGGAGTAGATATGTTATTACGAAATATATTATTGCATTGTGAATGATATGTTTTATTTAAAAATATACATATATACCGCGTATCCACTTGATATAGATTTAATATAAACGAACGCGAAATATAATTAAAAAATATAATGAAACTGCATTGTATTATGCAAAATATGAAGCAAAACTTGATGATTCTTCAGCCATTTTTACTTCCTTTTACTTAGTAAAGGAAGTATTGTGATCACAAAGAAAATTTCACTCAAAATTTGGTCTAAATTTTGATTTTGCTCACCCCCGAATGAATGTTGAGTAGTTTTTTCGACCTATCAGTACGTGCATATGTACCTACTAACATATAAACAGCCGAAATATCCTTTTCGACCATACCCCAGTTAATTACGACAAGTTTTCTCGTGACGTCTGTATGTACGTATGTATGTGCGTATGTATGTATGTTTGTATGTATGTATGTGCGTATGTATGTATGAATGTCGCATAACTCAAAAACTTTTTGCCGTAGAAGCTTCTAGTTTGTTATGTAGGCTCTGAGGGCGGTCTAGTTGTGCACCTCTCCTTGTGGTTGCATTCGAATGTTCCCAAGGGGGTCTTTTACCCCTTTGTGGGATAAATCGATGTTAATTTCAATGCAGATTGAGTGATATGATTTAATGCAACTACTTGGCAATATATCGCCAAACTTTTGGTCGCCAAGTGTTTGCCGCCAAGTTGGCTACAAATTTGGCGAAAGAATGATTTTTTTTAAATTTAGATTCAATTTGGCGTTATTGGGTACATTTTGCGAAAAATTTACTGAATCATGTTAAAATCGGCGATATTTAGAAAATAAATCATTGTAAAACATTATTTTGCATTGATTCGTGACAAACTGGGGGTGTAAATATTTGAGTTGTTATCTTGCTCACTTTAATGCACTATTTTAACACTTGAGGCATTTATTATGGAATTTAAATGTAAAAGAAATTAGTGTGGCGTTCCCACCAGATGTTTTAAAATAACTACAAATCAGCTAATGCTTTGTACTTTGCATCAAAACAAGAAATCACTTTGAGAAAAAGAGCGCTTGAAATGCTTGTTGTGCTGACGATTTTTTTTCATAGTACTATTAAAAATGCAACAGCTAGAGATTAAACTGCTAAAACTATCGTCTGTTAGTATGAAAGCAACTGTAATTAAAAGAAAACAAAACAATGTAAATAAAATCATTTCATTGTTGCATTTTTGTTTGTCGTCTGCCAAGTTTGGCTTGTTTATCTTTGAAATCGCGAAAAATATTGTCTGCTAGTGGTGAGAAACTTTATTTGAAAGAAAAAAAATCTGGTATGGACCCCACAGTACTTCCTTTTATGTGTAAATTTCTTAGTAGATGCCTTAAGTGTTAAAGTAGTGCTTGGAATGAGCAAGAAACAATTCAAACATTTACGCCCTTAATGTGCCACGAAACAATGCAAAAAATGATTTACAACGATTCATTTTCTAAATATCGCCGATTTTAGCATCATTCAGTGAATTTTTCGCAAAATACCGCCAATAGCGCTAAATTGAACCCAAACTCATAAAATAATTTTTTGCGCCAAATTTGTGGCCAATTTGGCGATAGGTCACCAAGTTGGCGACAAGCACTTGGCGACCAAAAGCTTGGCGATATATCGCCAAGTGGTAGCGCCAATTTATATCTCAAAAGTCTGCATTGATATTAACACTGATTCACCCCATAAAGGAATAAAACACCCCCTTGAGAACATTCAAGTGCAACCAATGACCTCCCGTGACCTCCTATTAGGGCACCCCTACTTTCGCTCAGTTTAGGTACAAAGGAAAACGGTTTTTGCGGCTTGATGCAATTTTTGCACAGAGATTCATATTATGTTCATCCTGCAGACATGCAGATACTGCCGTTTACCTGCCCACAGCGACGAAAAATGCAGTTACTGCTAATTACCATTGGTTAAAAAACAGTTTTTTTTCATCGGAAACCAAAAAAAGATGCTTGTACCATAAAACTAATGTAAAAAAGATTTCAAAAATGCAAAAAAATGAAAATCGAAAAATTTGCAGTTACTGCCCTTTACCTGCCCACGGCAGTATTGAGCCCCCGATGTATTGAGTTGGCGAAATATACAGCGCGTCTCGAAATGATAGGTCCACCCTTATTTTTCACAATTTCGGCTCTTAATTGAGAATAAGAATCACTTTTTTTGATAGTGATTATATATCTGTAATTGTTATAACTATGTTTGATGAAATTTCTTAAAAATAAATCATTTCTTCTTATCTGATGCAAATTTTCATTTTCAGACCGTTTCAAAAAGATAGGTCCACCTTCAGAAATTTGCACCTATCACGTTTATTTCCCAAATATTTGCATAAATATCGTTGCTTAGTCTTACTGCGGGATAGTGCTGGCTGCTGTGAAGGTATTTAAACAGGTTTGAATGTCACGTTGTAGTCAAGCAAAATGGGGCGTCGTTGCAGTCTTTCGCTGGTTGAGCAGGGAAAAATTGATGCTTTTAAAAAGTGTGGAAAATCGAATAGAGAAATAGCTAAGCTTCTAAACAGATCGCATAATGTTGTGAACAATTTTTTGCGACTTAGAAATACTTATGGCAGTAAAAAGTCACCAGGCCGCCCATCAAAAGTTACACCCCGACAAAGAAGGAGCATAGTAAAGGACCTAAAATCTGGAAATGTGAGCTTATCCACTTTAGCCAGGCTACAAAACCCTTCAGTATCAAAATCTACGGTCCATAGAGTGGCAAAGAAACTCGGAAATTTAGTTTACGTGAGGAGGAAAGCAACTCCGAACTTGACTAAAAAGCACATAGAAAAGAGACTGAAATTCGCACGGGAAGTGATGTCCTGGAAACAAATTTGGCATCGTGTAATATTCAGTGACGAAAAGAAATTCAACCTGGATGGTCCAGATGGCTGGCAGTGTTACTGGCACGATCTGCGTAACGATAGACAGATATTCTCGAAGAGACAAGCTGTAGGTGGTTGCGTTATGGTATGGGCCGGATTCGGAAGTGCAGGAAAAACTGATATAGCATTTGTAGAAAATCGTTTAAATGCTGCTGGCTATCAGCAGCTGCTTGAACAATATTTCCTTCCACAATCAGAGCGCATTGGGGGTCCATTCTTCATGTTCCAACAGGACAATGCTCCTGTGCACTCTGCAAAGTCCACTTTTGAATGGTTTCTGGATAATGGTGTACACATTATCGATTGGCCACCTTGTAGTCCTGACCTGAATCCGGTGGAAAACTTGTGGGGTATACTCGCAAGAGCTGTGTATGCAGGCGGAAGGCAGTACAACAGTATTGCAGATTTAAAAAAGGCTATTTCCTCCGAATGGTCAAAAATCGGTACAAATTGTTTGAAAAAACTTGTAGAAACCATGCCAAATAGGATTTATGAGCTTATTCAGAAACAAGGTAGAAAAATTTCTTATTAATTCAACATTTATTCGATGCTTGGTTCAGTGGACCTATCTTTTTGAAACAGTTGTTTCATGTAATTTTCGTTTTTCTTATCATTCCTATTATTTGTATATTATTCATGTATTATTTCACATTGAATGAAGTAATGTAGTTTGTATTATAGTAATTTGTACACAATACAACCCTTTTTTACCAGCATAACTTTCGTTTTTACTGGTGGACCTATCATTTCGAAACGCACTGTAGTTTTTTTACCAGAAGCCATCAGCTTGAACATACATGAGGACTGCGTACCATGCGGTTTGCCTCCTGACAAACACAGGACAGATTTACTACACAGAGGATGAAATAACATCCATGGGCAAGGCGGGATTCGAACCCGCGACCACTTGCTTATAAGGAGAGTACTCTACCTTTAGGCCCCCGCAAAATATAGTTAACGTCATTTTACTTATAGTTTTTACGTCGGCTTCAAAACTTATGTTTAAATGTAGTGTCGATGGTGTTCAAAGAATAAAATTATTTTTTACTTTTAGAGCACTTGCCTTGAAGTTCTGAAGTCGGTTCAGTTTTTTTTTTTTTTTTAAATTCTTTTTAGTGTAAATGTACTTCAGAAACAAGGCAATGTTTCCATTACTAAACTTCACCAAACAATTTTCTCAAGTAAATGCTCCATAAAATACTCTATGTAAGAAAAGAAGAAAGAAATTATCAACGCGTCTAAAATTTTAAGGGATTGACACTAGAAACTAATCTTTGTTATTCTCTGGTATTTGTTTGTGAACTAGTTTAATCAAAGCCATTTAAATATTAACGGCTCTTCAACTAATTTATATTTCAAAGCAATACCAGTTTCTCGCAATAGAAATCACGGGACGCGGGAGCGTCCCGCCCCGCCAAGAAAACTAAATACAAGCCGTCAAGAAATTTCCGTCGCCAAGAAAAATGTAAAAGAGCGACTAAGGACTGTTTACACGAGTAACCAAACCGGGGTTTTCCCCCCTCTGTATCTCAGCCCCATAAAGATCCCTAGAGTTCTTTTTTGGTATGCTCAATCTCCAGCGGCCCCTGACGGCACATACTAAAGCAAAACATCCAGGACCCTCAGGGGGAGGGGTGATAAAGGTTATAAAATCGCTATTTTTCGCACTTTTTAAAAATTGTTTGACAGGGGTCCAGACTAAACGGTAACTCGGATTGAGCTCTGCTTTTGTACCCACATTTATTTTGTCCCAAAGCTCGGCATAGGGGGTTTTTCGACCCCCCACCCCCGGCCCCGCTCCTTTTTATTTTCGTATCTTTTCTCCCCGGGGGTCTTTAGTGTTGATTTTCGGTATGAATATTCTCGATGAGACATTGAGGACGTTTTCCCAAACTTTACCCCCCGGGGTCATCGCACCCCGGAGTTATTAATGCTTAAAATTGGTCCGATTTCTATCTACTAGCTCTGATCAACATCTGAGCATTTATGTTGTCATTGTTGGGCGACGAGGAAAGAAAACTCAATTATTTATAATTTCATCTGTTGCCAGTTTCTATTTGTTAACAAATAAAATATTTGTAATTGATTTTATTGCATAAGGCTTTTAAAAGGGATCTTCAAGTTAGTTAATTTTAATATGAGATCGGCAGTAAGGGTTAGGGTTTTTTTTAAAAACTTTTAATTTAATCGTAGTATTGTTAGCAACTAGCTTTGTTTTGCGTCGGTTCGGGTGGTACATTGTGATTGATTTCAAATTTATCTTAGACTGAAGAAGATCCTTGAACTTTTGCACCAAATGCATGCCGCCAAGAAAACCACATATGTCGGACCGCCAAGAAAAATGTTGAAGGAAAAAAAAATATGCAAAGTAAATTTTGAAGAGAAAAAAAAAAAAAAAAACAGGCAAAGAAATAATATTAATGCAAAAACATGTGATATCTCCCCAAAAACAACAGTGTTGTAAAAAAATCCCCCGCCAAGAAAACCTTAAATACTCAGCCTTAAAAAGTTATGATATCGAGTTTTCCCGCCAAGTTTGTGCCAAACTACAACTAACCTGTATGTATTGTTCTTTTAAATTGTTTTCAGTCCTGCCAGGCGGGAAGTTTTTACTCATTAAGCAACCACCTCACAAGACAAAGCTTCCCGCCTGGCAGGACTGAAAACAATTTAAAAGAACAATACATACAGGTTAGTTGTAGTTTGCCACAAACTTTGCGGGAAAACTCGATATCATAACTTTTTAAGGCTGAGTATTTAAGGTTTTCTTGGCGGGGGATTTTTTTACAACACTGTTGTTTTTGGGGAGATACTATATACGTGGTCCTTTATCTGTTATCAGCATTAGATAAAGAGAGATCCAGAGAAGCCTTCAATCAGAATTAGCATTTTCACGATTACTGTAATAACGATTTCTATTTCCTTCGATTTCTGCAGGATCCCGTTATCAAACCCAGACCATGGGACCACTTGGAAGATATACCATTTCAAACAAAAAAAGAATTTTGGAAATCTATCCAGGCATCTTCGAGTAATCTTATAACACACATAAAATTTTTAAAAAGACCATGAAAATGAATTTTATTATGAAATACACTGAAACCTTTCATTCAAAATTGTCAATTTTACGATTACTGTGATTGCGATTTCTATTTCCTTCGATTTTTGCTGGATCCCGTTATCAAACCCTTATCACGAGACGATGGGATCGATTGGAAGGAAAACCCTTTCAAACAAAAAAATAATTTTTGGAATCGGTCCAGGCGTCTTCGAGTAATCTTAGAACAAAAAAAAAAAAAAAAAAAAAAAAATCTCTAACGAATTATATAACCTCCTCCTTTGTTGAAGTCGGTTAATTAAAAATCGATGTATGATTCCCTTAGTAATGATTATCGTTTTTTGATTTTTTGAGAGAACTGCACTTACACAACCATTAATTTTTAAATTTCAAAATAATAAAATTTTATCGCTTTCTCTTTCTCTGTACACACCAGGGTTGCCAGCAGTCCCGTTTTTTGAGAGACTGTCCCGCTTCCCGGGGAACATTGATACGGGACGGCTAAAGTCCCGTATTCTAGCGAGAAGCAATATTTTACAAAGCGAGACATTATTTTGAGAAAAAATAAAGTAAAACAAAAAATGTGAAATGGAGTGATAAGAAAATTGATTGAATCATAATATTTTTCTGTTCTGAAGTGTAATGTTAGTCTTATGTTCAGTTAGAGCCGAAATTATTGTGATAATTCATTCAACAAAGATGTGTTCATTTTAAAAGTAGTGCAGCTCCTTGTAAATGATTTTATTGTGCCTTATTATATAAAGCCATTCTTAAATATTTCCCCATGAAAGAAATATAAGTGTTCAGCTGCTAAATCACTATGGATAGTTATTTTTGAAATGTGCTTTGCTTCGCTCTTAATCTAAAAGAAGTAACTAAATATAATTCCATTTAGCAAACAAATACATATTTTAAAAATATGAAGATACACCGTTTTTACAATGAATAACAAATATAAATTACTATGAGTTTTATGCAAAAAAAAAAAAAAAAGACAATAAAGCTTTGAAAGAATTATTACAGCAGTGAAACCAAATAGCAGATATGATTTGAAAAAAAAAAAAAAAAATCCCCGACATTGTGTTAAAACAATTTTTATGTTATAATATTCAAAAAACTGTACACAGTTTTTTTATATAAAGATATTGAATATTAAATTTTTATTTGTTCTAAGTTAATTTATTATTTAACTCAGCGTCTGCTCAATTGTAATCAAGATTTTTGTGTCGTTAAAATTATTTTGCACGTTAAAATTTTCCCTTTGGTATGTCTGGCATTTTGAAAAAGTACATACTAAACATAAGTCATCACTAAAAACGACTATTATATCTTCCTCGCCAAGACAGGGCAGGCAATTGAGGGATCAAGGGAAATCAATCAAGTGTTTGTCAATTGCCACCTCGGTTTTGGGAAATTAATACTTTTACATATAAATGAAAGTGGGTTTTGCTGATATTTGGTATAATTTGGATTGAATATATACCCTGTGCCCCCACCCCCCGGAAAAATTCAAAATGAAGGGCCTGCATCATTAAAAAATGGGTTAATTGCAGATAAATACGAACTTTCACAATATTTAGTGGTTACACTTTTCCTACTATTATTCATGAAGAAAAATAACTGTGCAATGGTAAAAAAGGTAGTCTTTGTTCATATGGCCATTCTGTTTTTTTTTCCGTTTCTTTCTGAGAAACGTTTGATGTCAAAGTCAAAGTTGTAAAAATTTGATTTTTAGTTTTCATCTCCCCCCCCCCCCCCAAGGATCCTGTCCCGTATTTGCAGTTTTTAAATCTGGCAACCCTGGTACACACACACACACACACACACACACACACATATTTTTATGCAATATCACTGTATCAGGCTTGGAGTAATCGCCGATTACGTAATCGTAATCTGTGTAATCGATTACATTTTTTGGTAATCGTAATCATAATCATAATTAGGAAATGGGACTCTCGTAATCGTGTAATCGTAATTTTAATCAAGTATTTCTTCCGTAATCGTAATTGTAATCTAACTTTAAATAATCGTAATTTAGCCTTGTAATCGTGTAATCCAGACTTGCTGAAAGTGAAAGCTTCTAACGTGCGTTCGCTAAAACATAAGAATTCAATCGCGGCCCCCGGGAAAAATTACTCGAGGGAAGGAGCGTGTTCTTTGTCTCGGGGGGGGGGGGTCTCGGTTCAATGCAAGCTGCAGAAAGACAGTAAGTTGTTTCGTGCTCGTCTAGCGAGTCATAAAGCGAGCCCTAACGTAAGTGCTTTGCAACCGTAAGCGCTATGACAAGACCGTCTCACCTGATTTTTAGGATGGGTCATCAATTTTCCCTTTTATCAGCTGTCAATGATAGCTACAAACAAAGCTGCCCTACCCTGCCCTTCCTCGGGCGAGGACAGTAGTATCAAATTACAAACACATACTTTTGGCCTTAACAGGACTCAAAACAGTTGCATGGTTTTTGATTTGTTCCCTTTTTCTTTCATTAATAAAAGAGGAGGACATTTTTCAAAATAAGAGGGAATTTGCAACTGTGCCTTAGTTATTCAATATATATTTGCAATACAGTAGTCTCATTTGCGATCTGGTGACTTTTTTTAAAAATATTTTCACAAATAATTTAATCTTAAGTTTATGCTTTACACTTTAATGCTGATAATTTTTTTAATCATTAAGCATATAAAAGAAAAAGTGATGTATTTACGGATTTTTAAAACATTCTCAAGTAGCACACTTCGTTTTTTAAAGGTTGTAAAATGGTTATTAATGTTGTGACAACGGATCAAAAACGTTTATAAAACGTTTAAACACTTTTTGTGCTACCTGGGTTGCTTATGAACAACACTAAATGCCTATGATTTATTTTTAAGCATTGATTGATATTATTCAAAGCACAAAAAGATAATTTGCTTTTGTATTAATGTTTATTATTTTAATTTCATGTTTTTAGTGCCAATAATAGCACTTCAGTATACCTTAAAAGCTGTGACATAAAATCTATATCTATAAAAATGAGTGAATGCTTGTATGTTTGTATACTTGTTCTCTATACAAATCCACAGTTTGCGTCAGATTTTCATCAAAAGTGACACTGAGGTTCCTTGATGCCCTAGAATTCTCATAGGCGAGGTCTTAAAATTTTAAAAAATCTAAAAAGCTCAAATTCAAGTTTTTTGTCAAAAAATGACCCTTTTATAGGAATCTAGCCTATTATTAGGCCTATTTTTTTAATCGACATGAGCCTTTAGGTTACAAATTGATAAAATTTATGGTATTTAAATATCAGCATTTTCCAACAAAGATTAAAATTAAAACAATGAATTTTCATTTCAAGGCTCACCTATTTCATTTTAGCATGAAATAAGTTAAAAACAATTATAATTCATGTTCTCATTTGGCACAAAATATGTATGATACAGAATTTTTTTTTCTTATCCTCCTATCTATCAGAGGAATTATGCAAAAACATGAATTAAAAGCCTTATACATGTTTCGCTTTTGCTGGTGCTATTTTATACAAATAAGAATAGAATTCTTCCAAATTTTTTTTTCCTTTCCGAATGCTATGTTGTATTAATACGCACCCGGGTAACCCCGGGTATAAAGCTAGTATTATTATAAAATGGTTTCACACACACGCAAAATAAATAAATCTTCAAGTTAAGATTACACATTAGTTACAATCATCTCTATAAAATTAGTGGATCAAAAATCATAATTCTTCAGCTATGACACTGCTGTCGCGAATGAGCATTATATATGTTATATACATTATATATATACTGCCCCGCGATGAAAAACGCATTTTATGATTTGCTCAACACTTATCAATCTTGCTCTCATTGGAACAATAATTTTATCCACGCATTCAGGGGCGCCCCGAACTAAAATTTTTGGGAGGGGGAAAATCATCAATTTGCCGAATGAAGTTCCGGTTTTTTTAAATGAAAACCGAATGATATTATTTTACCGAATGATACAATACAAGCACGCACACATGTCGTACATGCATAACATTTAGTGAGAAAAAACATTAGGCATCATTTGTAAAAAAATTCTAAAAACTAAAAAGAACAAGTAATCTCAATATTGTAATATCGCCTTCAAATTGCCGAATCGTCAGCAAAATGTGCGCGAAAATTATTGGAAGGTCACAATGACCTCCCGTGACCTCCCATCAGGGCGCTCCTGCATGCATTAGGTATGAATAATGTTAAATCTTATAAGAATATCATTTGAGAATTTTATTATTCTAATACTATTACATTAAAACAATTTATAAATTGCATATATTTATATTTTTCCTGATAGTAATTTTTATCAGAATAAATAGATGGTTAATTTGACAAAATGCTATAAAAATATTACTAACTGTGCAATATTGTGTAATATTTTTAAGAAAGTACTTTTACATGTTTCATTTTTCTTCCACTCAACTGATAAGGCATAAAACTAGCACACTAAAACTTGACACCTCCCCTTTCAAAACTTTTGGATCCTCCTCTGTCTATAAATATTTCTCACAAATCTGTAATCGTGTAATCAAAATCGTAATCGGCAGATAATAATCGTAATCAATTACATTTTTTTGCGTAATCTAATTGTTGCTGTAATCGTAATAGCGATTTGGCAGAGGGTTGCAATCGTAATCCTAATTGTAATCTCCAATTTTTCACGCTCGTAATCGTAATCGTAATCGATTACATTTTCTCATAATTGACTCCAAGCCTGCACTGTATCCTTTAAGTTTCAGCACATATTACTGGACACGTTTTACATCCGAGAAAACGCATTAAATGAGCTACCAAAAAAAAAAAAAAAAAAAAAAAAAAATTGAAAACTAGAAAAGACCCACGCTTCTTTCTTTTTAACGTTTTTCTGCACATCTGTAGGTTCCATAATCCATGAAAGGTATTTTTCTCTATAGTGTTGCTATTTTGAGTTAAATGCGATCAAAAAACCACAAAATTTGAAAATTTGAAAAATATCAAAATCTTATTCTCTTCAAAGCAATGAAATGTCAAACAATTTTTGTACCTCATATTCCCCTTTCATAATATAAATTTTCAGTGTATGATACAAAAATTTCGGGGGCTGCTTTTAGGGGGAAATAAAGCAGTTTGAAGTCGAGGGAAAATGAACTAAAAACCATACTTTGCGGCCGCTTAACTAAAGAAAGCAACAACTCCCAACCTAAATAACTATGGCGTCCTCATAACCAGACACTGTACAATCAATAAATGTAAACATAACCTTGAGGTGGTGTTTCTGTAAAAAACTGCAGCGCACTGAAATGCGTCTTTCATTCACTTTACCAAAAAATCTGGTATGGACCCCACACTACTTCCTTTTACGTGTAAATTTCTTAGTAGTTGCCTTAAGTGTTAAAAAAAGTGCTTGGAGTGAGCAAGGTAACAATTCAAATATTTACTCCCCTAATCTACCACGAAACAATGCAAAAAATGTTTTACAATGGTTATTTTTCTAAATATTGCTGACTTTCTACTTATATTAAAAACTGAGTATCTTTCTAACTATCTTTCTATGTCACGCTTCTTTCTCCTGAACGCCAATGAACTGAAAGTCGAACCAGGTACCGATAGATAGGTAATTTTTCAAGCTTCATTAGTTTCAATCTATATAATTATACGATTTTAATTAGCGAAGATATCAATTAATAAGTAGTCAAGTTTAAAGCGATTAAGCCTAATAAATGATTAAATATGAAATCCATTCTTGCATTGCAAAACGTGGTTGCCATGCCATGAAACAATAATAAAAATGAAAATGAGAATTTTGAATGAAGGCTTAACTAAATCAAACACGAAACTCATAAGCGGGCGACTTACATAGTATTTTTATCGCTAGCTACTTGTAATATTTTGAAACATTCATTTGTTGAAGAGCCATCTACTTATATTAAAAACTGAGTATCAATGTCTGCTTTTTCTCCTTTGAGCGAGCTGAACCAAGGGCGGATCCAGCTTCTGGTTAAGGAGGGGGTCATTTTCGGAAAGGGGGGTCAAAGTGCAATTTTTGTGCAAAAATGGGGTGGTTTGGCAGTTTTTTCGTAAAATAAGTCCCAAAAATGCAATTTTTTGCTATATTTGGTCGGTTAAGGGGGGGGGGGGTCATGATCCCCATGACCCCACTCTGGATCCGCGCCTGAGCTGAACTTACTGAAACTTTCCTCACCATCTTGAAGGCGCGAAGCATCTCAATAATTCGAATGATTTTTTTTATACAGGAAAAAAGTAAAGGCGTGAAGCGCCTGTTAGCGAGCCGCCTTGGCGGGGAGTAGTTTCTTGACATTTTCCTCACTACTTTCAGGGCACGAAGTGCCCGTGCAACGCCGGGCCACGTTCGTGGTACGTCTTGAAATCGAATGAACATTAAATTATATCAAATAAAACTTCAGAATGAGGTAAAAGTTAGAGAGGGGGGACGTTATGCATCAACATGCCGCAGGAAGCTAATCTAGCTGCCCTGGCAGCTAGTCATTTAGTGAATTTTTCGCAAAATATCGCCAATAGCGCCAAGTTGAACCCAAATTCAAAAAATAATTTTTTCGCCAAATTTGTCGCCAACTTGCCGATATATCGCCACGTTGGCGTCAAACACTTGGCAACCAAAAGCTTGGCGACATGTCGCCAAGTGGTGGCACCAATTCATATCACTTGAGTCTGTATTGAAATTAATATTGATTTACCCCAAAAAAGGGGTAAAAGACCCCTTTGGGAACATTCGAATGCAATCACAAGGGGAGGTGCACAACTAGACCCCCCCCCCCCACAGAGCCTACATACCAAGCTAGAAGTTTCTACGGCATATAGTTTTTGAGTTATGCGAGCCACATACGCACATACATCCGCACATACGTACATACAGACGTCACGAGAAAACTCGTCGTAATTTACTCGGGGGTGGTCGAAATTGATTTTTCGGCTGTTTGTATGTTGTTAGGTACATATGCACGTGCTGACAGGTCGAAAAAACTACGCAACATTCATTCAGGGGTGAGCAAAGTCAAAATTTAGACCGAAATTTGAGTGAAATTTTTTCCGTGATCACAATACTTCCTTTACTACGTAAAAGGAAGTAAAAAAGCTCTGTAAAATATCAAACTTTGGGAGTTTTTACCGAGCGAACAATTTTTTTTTTTTTTTTTTGGGGGGGGGGGGGCTAAAAACTTCAGAATGTTCACTTCTCGTGACCTACTTTCACATACCCTAAAAAATGAGGAAAATCAAAAAATGTCACTCCCATACCTTGTCTGAATTTCAAAACAATGGCTCTTAAATAAGCAAAAGAAAAAGTGAATTAAAGATAATCTTAACTTTCTTTTTTTTTTTCTTAAATAATCGACTAAAACTTAAACAAGTTCATGCATTTTGGTATTTTAAAAAATCAAAGGCCCTGCTGATAGAATCAGAACTGAAGTGGAATATTTCTTCTGATTAAAGCTCGATTGGACGTGTTTGTATTATTATGATTTTCCAGACGTTGACAAAACAAGCTATCTTATTTGACAATATCGATGGACCGCAATAAGCTGTAGTTAACCAGCATTCGTATTTTTTAAATATATATTTCTAATATTTACTAATGTTTTTTCTAAGAATTTAAGTTTCTCACTCTGATTAGGTTTATGCATGATTTATGTAAAAAAAGAAAGAAAAAAAAAATCGTTTTCAATTATTTTTGAAATCTGGGATCCCCTTTAGACTCGGTAAGCGGGTTAACAGGTGTTCTTTTTCTTCTGTCTGTGCACGGCGTTGCATCTTTTTCGTAACAAAATACAGTGAACTTTCACTTACACGCCGCCTCATTTATGCGCCTTTTTCACTTATACGACGTTTTTAAATGGTCCCAGCACATTCCATAGCAAAATAATGATAGTATCATTCGTTTATGCGTCGCTCTATAGATAAATATTTCACTTATGCGCCGAATTTTCCCTGAAATTTAAAATTTTTTGTTTAATTTCTTTAAGAAATAAGCATTTTCTTCACTTTCCTCTTAAATTTTCGCCTTTATTGCTCACAGAAGGCATTTTTTCTGCATGAACTAGAGTTTGGAGAGGGACAATTATCTATTATTGCATCGTTTTATAGGGAACAGCTTGTAATTAAGTAGTATGCTACAATTTTTGTTTTCTCTTTATTATTGCAGTTACGTTACAGTAATTGCCAAACCATACTAATATGTCCCTTTTGAAAAGAACTTCTTATTCATTCTCTCATTCGAACCTATGTTGCGTTTTAGTCCTGTAAATAGACTTGTTCGCTTACACGTCTCTCTCACTTATGCGTCTTTTTCTATTGGTCTCTTGGGCCGGCGCATAAGTGAGAGTTCACTGTACTATCAAAGACAGCTTGAAATTGCGTATTTAAAATTTATATTTTGAAACTGCACAAAGGGACCTTATCAATAATCCCTAATTAACCCCACCCCCTTTCAAATTTACATATGGTCTCTTATGACACCCTAAAATTTTGTTTTTAAAACTTCTGTTTCAAGCATTTTCCGGTGCAGAAACTCCTAACTTCATCAAAAGTGGTCTAAATTTGACCTTGATAGGTGGGGGGGGGGGGAGAAGATATCTCATCCCTTTTTAGCCTACTTCCCCGTTTAAAATAAAAGAAAAACGAAAAAAGTATTAAAAGTAGCTTAATGCATCCAAAAAATATCGCCAAGTCCTAAAAATACCGCCAACTCAAAAAAAAAAAAAAAAAAGTCAAAAAGAAATAAAAAAGAAAAATGACTATTGAAAAATTAAAAATTGGAAAGTAGGGTATTGAGATGAGGGTTTTGTGCGTCGGTCGGTCTGTCTGCTCCCCCCCCCCCCCCCTAATAACTTTTGAATGAACATTCCGATTTGAACAAACTTTTTTTTTGTTGGAAAGATCTCGGCGAGTCAGCCCACATTTGATTTTTCGATTTGAACAAATTTTGGTTCAACTTTGAGCCGTTGAAACAACCTGTCCCGCAATACTAACTTTTTTGTGTACAGTCCGATTTGAACAAACTTTTTTTTGTTCGAAAGATCTTATCAAGGATACTTCATTCCCGTATTTACATTTTCGATTTGAACAATTTTTCGTTCAACATTGTACCGTTCAAACAAGTTGTCATTTCCCCCAAGAGCACACTCACGCACACACACACATTCTCTACGAAAAATATCTCGATCTCGACATAGTATCATAATTCGGAGTTTATTGTGCAGCTATTAATAATTCAGAAAAAAGGTAAACTTATCTTGAAAGTTTATAAAGGCTGCCAAATACATGTTACACCAAGTTTTGTCCTCACTTCACTTCACACCTCCAGGGTCCCCCGTACCTACCACAGCTTCGTGGTTTAAGCGGGATAGGGCCCTGAAGGGCGCTCTGTTCTTAATTTTGAACCAGAACCTAGGGTCGAGCAAACCCTAGGCCTAGCACCCCCAGAGGTATCGTTTCACTTGGAGGACTTTGTGACCACGACATTTTTAACGCCTCCCAGCCACCATTAATCAAGACGGTGGATCTTTGATAGGCTGGGATCGAACCCGGGTCCCTCCGGACACGACGAGTCCGATGCCTTACCGATCGGGCCACCACGGCCCAGTTTTGTCCTCACTGCCGGAATAGCACCCTGTCTCTACAACACATCTTCAGCTGTACAGCAATGCTAGTCCAGCTTTTTAGCATAGAGGATCCAGAGGAACTTTTTACAAACAAATCTGTAGATGTCGCCGGGGATATCTCGATGACATTTAGGTTTCTGCCACGGAGTAGAAAGGAGAGAAATGTTCTACGGATGCGCTAGTTTGAAAGTGGCAACGAATTTTCACCGCCGCCAGAGGACACTACTTACCAAACCCTCCCTATTTCCTAAAGAAATCAATGTAAATGATACTGAATTTGTCATCTTTTTAAATGCTGCTATGGGAAAGAAAATATTTTTTTTTTCAACTGGATTTTGGTGTAAACCATCGATTAACATTATGAACTAAATATGACTTTGATCCCACTGAAATTTTGCCGTATTTTTTAAGAAAGATGTTTAAGAGCAAGAATCTGAGAGAGTGTCACGCCTGTGATTCATGACCTCTCAGATTTTTTCCAAAAAATTACCAAATGTTTATTATCTTATTGAAAGACCCAAGGAGGTTGAAAGACCAAATCCAGAATGTTTTGCTCTAAAGTTGAGTTGTTTAGTTTTTATGGATCCCTAAAGTTGAAGGTGCGGCATCAAAAATCAAGCGGATTTTCAAGACATGGAAGTTGCTGTGAGCCAAAACCCTTACCAGAAACTGTTTAACTCCAAAATTCTTTTTGTATATGGAATATAGAAGGTTGAAACTTTACAAAATGAACGTTAAATTTGTGGTAAGTTGTTGCCGAAGGTCAGTGAAGGCCCTCAAAATAAGGCATTTTTGACGTTTTATAGCGTTTTTGAGGTCCAAAAAACAGCTTGTACATTTCAGTTGGCACGGCAAAAGTAGTGTCGTTTGAAAGACCAGTGTAAGCATTTTAAAATAATGTATAAATAACCGAGGAAAGTTCAACGTGCTTTTAGTTGCGTAAGGCCGAAATATGAAAAATGTCATATTTTACCGATATTCAAACGGTCATAACTTCCTCTGCCAACAACATATTGAAGTATTTTTTTTTGCCAATGTCATGTTCTATTCTTTGTCTTAATAGAACAGTTGAGTCCTTTGAGGCGAAATGTAAAAATTTTTTTTACAAAAACTATTTTTTCCTGTGCAATTTTTGTAAAAAAATTTTTCACATTTCGCCTCAAAGGACTCAACTGTTCTGTTAAGACAAAGAATAGAGTATGACATTGGCAAAGAAAAAATTTCAATATGTTGTTGGCAGAGGAAGTTATGACCGTTTGAATATCGCTAAAATATGACATTTTTCATATTTCGGCCTTACGCAACTAAAAGCACGTTGAACTTTCCTCGGTTATTTATACATTATTTTAAAGTTCTTACACTGGTCTTTCAAACGACACTACTTTTGCCGTGCCAACTGAAATGTACTAGCTGTTTTTGGACCTCAAAAACGCCAAAAAACGTCAAAAATGCCTTGTTTTGAGGGCCTTCACTAACCTTACGGCAACAACTTACCACAAATTTAACATTCATTTTGTAAATTTTCAACCTTCTATATTCCATATATAAAAAGAAAATTGGAGTTAAACAGTTCCTGGTAAGAATTTTGGCTCACAGCAATTTCCATGTCTTGAAAATCCGCTTAATTTTTGATGGCGTACCTTCAACTTTAGGGGTCCATAAAAACTAAACAACTCAACTTTAGAGCAAAACATTCTGGATTTGGGCTTTCAATAACATAATAAACATTTGGTAATTTTTGGGAAAAAATCTGAGAGGTCATGAATCACCTCATAATGCTAGGCGTGACAGTTTCTCAGATTCTTGCTCTTAATTGACCGCATCTAGCTACTTGCCAAATTTGACGAATATGCGACTGTATGCGACATTTTCTTTGCATTGTACGATGTTATTTTTGCTGAGAATCAGTTCTCTAAATTGTTGATAAATTAAGCATGTGGCAAAAAATTAATTATGTCAGTATTTAATTTTGTTATTAATTAAATATATTTAGTAGACAAAATAACTATTAGTTAAAATATATTTAATAAATATATTTAGTTCATAATGTTAATCGATGGTTTGAGTGAAATTCCAATTAAAAGAAATATTCTTGCCAAGAGCAGTCTTTAAAAAATGACAGATTCTGTTAGATTTGGCAAGTTGGTAAGTGCCCCGATTCGATTAAACCTATTTCTCAAAGAATACGGCACCTATTTTCGTGGGATGAAAATCATATTAAATTCATTATGTCAATCGAAGATTTATTCCAAAATCCAGTAGAAAAAAAAATTTTCTTTCCCATAGCAGCATTTAAAAAGATGACAGATTCAGTATCATTTACATTGATTCTTTTAAGAAATAGGGAGGGTTTGGTACGTAGTGTCCTCTGGTGGCGGTGAGAATTCGTTGCCACTTTTAGATAGCAGAGATTTTTAGCTCCTTCTCTTAAGGCAGGAATTCAAGTGAAACACCACTGCAATCGCTTCGAGGCGATCGCAAATTGCAATCGCTACTGGAAGTCGAATTACATTAGAATCGCATCTCGTAGCGATTGTAATGTATCCAAATTTGGGAATTTGCGATTGCATTGGTGAGTTGCGATCGTCCTTGTTTCACTTGAGTTCCTGCTTAAGGCAGGAATTCAAGTGAAACAGGCGATCGCAAATAACAATCGCTACTGGAAATGAATTACATTAGAACGTTTCTTGATAAAAACATCGTGACGTTTGCCTATGAAAAACGAGCTAGATAAAACGTCGCAGCCTACTTGGCGAATAAGAGGAGATCAATGACTGCTTGTGAGCTCTTATTAGCTCCACCCGTAGTGACGTCAGTGCCAAGTTAAGTTGATGATAATGTAATTCACTTCCAGTAGCGATTGCAATTCGAAGCGATTGCAATGGTGTTTCACTTGAATCCCTGCCTATGAACCCCTGGGCCTTAATCTATGTGTAATGAATTTTCGCCTTAATATTCTAAATGTAGTACCTGCATTGATTGAATAAATAAAATATCTCTTTAATTTCTAAAGCAGCATACGGTACTTTCAGCTTCAAAGATTTGTTTTTTCGGAAGTGAAAAAGGATAAACGAACTTTTTTCTTACCTATAAAAAAGGAAAGGGAACAAATGGCTCTCTTTGCATTTCATGCCCATGTTATATATTATCTTCATTTAAACTTAGATTCAAAGCACTGCACTGTGTCATCCCATGTTTTCAGCGATGTTTGACCACTATGATTCAAGCATTGTATACAGATGCGCATTGCACAACTCCTTTGTTGATGAACCATGACTCCAGTGACGCTTCGATTTCTTCTCTTCCTCCCAACGTACTACCCCCCCCCTCCCGAAGGAATTAGTTTTCGATTTGGCAACTGCACAATCGTGAAGGAACGTATTTTTGCTTCAAAATGGAAGAAGGTAAGCCTTTCTGGTTACTTACCGGTTAGAGAAGAAAGAGGCTGTAATTTTGCACTACTATCGTAAATTCTTTTCTTTTTCCTTTATATTTAATAAAGATCACAACATTTTGTTCTTTCCTGGTACTTTTTAGTACTCTTTGTCCTTTGTTCACTCATGAGTTTTCAGTGGCGCAAATAAGTCTTACAGCAATTTTCATTTGTATTTGCTGCTTTTAAATGTGACCAAAAGGTTGCATTATCTTTCTCAACTTAAGGTCATGCGTTTAATTATTATTTCTTATCACATTTAGTTGATCAAGAAGTGACCGGTACTGCTGAGACAGTTACCAAGGAAGCTGCTCCAGCGGAAGAAAAGCAGGTAAACTACATTTTCAACTCGAAAATGTTTAATCCTTTAAATATCACTTGTGGCATTAAATATCACTTGTGCGTTGTTTTATTCGTAAAAAGTGCACTAGCATAGTATAGATTAGGATATTTTCTGCAATATTTGTTGTTTATTTTCAAAGTGTCGTCAAAAACAGTTGGCAAAACATTGCCCAAGAAAGGTAATTTTTATGTATTTGTTCAACTGAAAGTCATTCATCTGCATTAATCGATTCCAGTTAGTTCGAAACATAGTGTTTAGGTTCTCTTGGAGGGGGAGGGGTTGTGGTACGCTGTGGTATGAATCAGTTATACTACATAATAATGTAACGCAATTAAACGCCTAATTAAAATTCAACTCCTTAAACTTGGTTCAATGTTTATATGTGATTGTGATCTGTATAAAATGTATTCCCTCTCCCGATCAGAAAGAAAATATTGTCGCTCAGTAATTGTCTTCAAGCTGCAAGATGTTAACTTTCTTTTTTTCCCACAATTTTTGCTTTTAATCAGTGTAAAGACATTTTTTATAAAAAGTCGAAAATATCAAATTTTTTTCATGTTTTCAAAAATGCTTTAGAATTTTTTTTATAAATTAATTTACAGTTATAATTGTAGTTCAATTTGAAATTTATATTTTTCTAAGTACAAAATTATTATTAAGGTCAGAATATATTCACCAAAAAGCTGTCATAGTGTGTGTTGTTAACCTTTAGGAGCCGGGCGGTACACATGCTGTACCGTAACTATTTTTTTTTTTTAGAGGACAAAGTTGAGATTTTCACTTGAACCCTTTGGAGCCGGGGATTTTTTCAAGGTTTCATACGTTTAGTACGACAGTTTATACCTTCTCTTTTCAATAGAAAAGAAATCTGGTTCAATTGTCGTACTACCTGGGTCGAAAGAAAAATTTCTAAAAAACAGCCCGGTTCCAAAAGGTTAAGCCAAATTTAATGCAACTCTGCATATGATTTAAATCAAATTCAATATGATGACATATTAGTACTAGAAATACAGAGAAAAATAAGCAAATTAGCTTTTGGCAAATGTCTTTTAAGCTCACACCTTTTGCATTGGTTCAAATCAGGGTTGGCTTTTTGCCGGCAGAAACCGGTTTTTGCCGTGCCAGTGGCAGAAACTGAAAAACTATCTTTAATAACTTTAATAACACTGTGGGGCAAAAAAAACCCTTGAAAATGCTTCTGGCATTTTGAAGGCTGATTCTTATGTAAAATGACCCCCTGAATCCGAATATGACCCCCGTTTTCCTCCATCACGTACCATTTTTTTTTTTAAACGCCCCCCCCTTTTTTTTTCCATTTTTCCTTAGTTTCAGAGCTATTATATTTTTTGGAGGAGCCTTATATTCACCCCTAAATTTTTTTGGAGGTCAAGATAGACTCAAAAGTTCAAAATCATGAGCACCGAAAAAAAATCGGAATATGGGCGGCCGTAGCCCCCCAAAATATTTGAAATATTACCAAAAACGATCTTTTTATTCTAGTTTCTTTAAAAAGACCTTTAAAACATTTTGTTCGGTGCTGAACCAGAGTATAGGATACCATCCAGATCGTACCTCCATCTAGTGGAGAAACGGGGCATCAAAACTCTTGTTTCCTTTTTGTACTAATACTCCCCATTATTAACTATCATCTCGGAAAATTGTCCTTAAATTTGTTTGGTTGAATTGGCTAAATTTCAACTTTTTAAAGGTACTGAGACAAATTTAAAATCTCTGCTTTTTGGTTTTCCTTCCCATGTTACTTTTTTTTCAACTGTCCAGAAACTTACAGGGATGAAAATCTTCTGCGGATCCACGATTTTCCACTTTTTTTGTGTTTTCTTTCTTTTTGCGATCTAAAAATGCAAGTTTGGAAAAATGAAACGTTCATTATTGAAATAAAGCTTAAAATAAGATTTAAAACAGTGGAGCAGACTTAGATAAAATGTAAAACCGTCTGCAAACTTAAATAATTTCTTTAAAATTTTCTGCAAAAAAAAAGGGGTTTCTGAATCCTAAAGTGCTACCAACAACAAAAATATCAAGTTGTATGAAGTGCAGGTTCTACCATGAGGTTGGTTGTCAATCTGTCATGATTAATGTATGTGTCAGTTTCGTATGTAACAAGCTACTGCCCCACAATGAACAAAATCAAGACATATTTCAGATAGAAAACTTCCTAAATTTATAACTTTTTTAACAAAATGCAAAAGTTTTCTGCAAACTTCGAAAGTTTTCTGCCGTTCGCGAGTTTGTCTATATTATCTGGGTTTGCAGTGGAGGTTGAAATTACTTCCAACTTCTAAAATAATGGAAATGTTTTTTGGATGCAACAGGATTGAAACTTGAAGGATGACATGCAATTATTGGCAAACTATATACATTCTGTTTTGGCATGCACTACTTAAGTTTCCGTTTAGGAGGTAGAAATTAAAGAAATTCAGCTAATATGTTCGAGATCTTAGTCAAAAATTTTTCGACCCTTTAAAATTTATCAAAATAATTAAAGACCATACAATATTAAAAAATCCGTTTCTTGAGATACACGTCTCTAATTCATCTAAAATTGCACCCCCCCCCACCCTCATTTTTTTTCTACTTTATTATGGATGCTTAAAAAGAAATAGGGAATATGTGAGCAATTAATAGGTTTTAAAAATACGCATTCATTCAATCTACCGATTTCACGGCTCAAATTGAGAGGAACTACATTCGCACTGCTTGAGTAAAGCTCTGCAAAAAAAAAAAAAAAAAAAAAAATCCATAGTTTATGGCAGGAATTTTTCTTGATGTAAAAATCGCTTTGCTTGCTTGGATAGATCCCCCTCCCTAACATGGAATGTAAAGATGGCTTTTGTTTCTTAGAAATCCAACGCAACTGAAAAAGAAGAGGTTTCAGCAAAAAAGCAGAAAATGGATCCAGTTAACATGCCTACTCGACCGTATTTGGATGCTACAGTTGTGCCCATTTTATTGCAAGCACTATCTGCATTGGCCCGAGAAAGGTATTAAGTTTTTAAATATAATTAAATTATAATTAATCAAATTGATAAAAATGCATGTTTTTAAATAAAAAGTTCAATAATTTTTAACTAGTTTTATTTAAATACTAGCAGTACCCGCACGGCGATGCCCGTGCAAAAAATGTAAAGAAAGTCAACTGAATATAGGGGGGGGAGCATTGTCGAAGTTTTTTAAATTTAAGATTGAACCCCCCTATATTGTTGGAAATGCTTCACTGATCACAAAAATACTAATTTTTTTTCTGTACTATCAAAATTGAGTAAACTCTAGCATTTTTATTGTTTTTTACTGTACGGTACTATATTGGGCCATCGGAGAATTCGGTTTCTCATTTTATCCCCATACTTATGATATATTTCCTAATTGGGAAAGGGAGGAACACAACAAGGCACTACACAGACCATGCATATGAGATTTTAACCTTCTAAAGGGTACCATTTTTGAGTTATGTAGTGTACACCCATACAAACGTATGTGCAAACGTCACAAGAAAACTTATGCTAGTTAACTCAATGATGCTCAAAATGGATATTTCGGCTGTGAGTATGTTCTTTGGTACATATTCACTTGTGTATGGGCAAAGAAACTACCCAACATTAATTTAAAAGTGGGAGAAATGAAAATTTGTGAAAATTATGCTTTTTTTTTTTTAAATTTTTGAATGCACATTTTTTTAATAGTTTGTACAAGGAATTTTTA